>JBAIZL010000005.1:85536916-85604416 GCA_036971475.1 Prosapia bicincta
GTTTGTAAATATATAGAACTAAAGTGTAAATATATTCTACCTCTGATACAACAAGATTTATACTGTAAATAGACATCCCGGAGAGAATAGACGTGACTTTGCCAATGGAGTAATGCCTCACTTCCAATTAAAGAAAGTGTCACTGGAAAAAAAGTGTGTATTTATTTAAAAAATCCTGGGCGATTGAATTGTCAAGATTATTGTACAAATTGGGAAGAGCAGTTTCAATATGTTTTAAAATCATCTTAACTATTGTAAAGAGTTACTTGATAAAATCGTAATATAATATATTATAACATAAACATATGAGGCTAGAGAATAAATTGAGTTGATATTAAAAAAAAAACAATAGTCATAAGAATTATTAAGGAAAAATGCAAGAGTAGTTACTGAAAATACGAACAAAGTACTTAAACATTGTTCTACGTATTTCAAGTGTAGTTATAAAGGGGCTGTGGGAACCTTTAACAAAAGAAGGGTCTAAGTATTTTAAGATTGAAGTTTTCAAGGACCAAAATACCTGGGTTATAATAACACAGTACCGTTAGAGAAAGCTCTTTGTAAATGGGTGAGGGGATACCCAAATTAACTAAAATACGTAAAGGGGGAGAGATGATAGAGGTAGGAAAAAGGAAGTGATCGGTGGAGGAGTCTTGGAGGTACTTCAGAAGAGGGCATACGTATTGGGGGGGGGGATCAAGTGTCAGCAATGTTAATTAGGGTAAATTTTATTTAATAGAATTAAGGGAATTGTAATTTTTGTGTGTGTAGTTTAAAATCAAATAGAAAAGAATTAGGAAAGTAAGTTAGTCATGTGAAAAAATGCAGTGAAGCAGCTTTCAACGGTCAAGATTCCAGGAACTCAACAAACAATAAGTACTTTCTTCTTACATTAAAATTAGCCAACAGAGCTTTATAAACTTAGTAAATTCAGAAAAAATTTTAATTCTTTAGTATAAAATAATAATCTAGTTTTTCTCATCACGTTATAATTTATAAAAAATATCCATAATAACGACCCCAGGGAAAGAGAAATTAACACTGTCATTAATAAACTGTAGTGTAATAACCTAAAGCCTCAAGAGTGCGCAATTTTTAGTAATTGTTACATTACTTAAGCAATCAATCTTGTCACTAAATATATTAAGGTGGTGTAATGTGTAATAATTAAATGTCAGGAATAAGTGATGTTAAATTTGATATTGGTGTTAATTATTTAGAAACCTGAAGGTGAGACTAGATAGTGTTAAGGTAATTAAATATATAACTTAAAGGAAAATCCTATTTTAAATAACTTAGGTGTGTGTGTGTGTGTGTTTGTGTAGACGGGTATCTGTATTCTCGTAAGCTGGCGCTCGATCGATCGATAGAAAACAAAAAGTTAGCCCTATTAAAAAATATTGGTTTTTGTAGTGCGTGTTGCATCAAAGCTCATCGCTAGGAAATTGCAGGTTTTGTGGTTGTTCAGAAAACTGATATAAATAAATTTGTTCAAAACTTCAAGTATATGATCTGGTTAATATGTCAAATCAAATATAGCGGCCTTTTGGATGTGTCAAATAAAATTATATTATAAATACCAAACTTCGTATTATAATGTTTGTGGAACGGTCTTTTGCCTCCTCTACCCTACCTCACGCCCATGCTCGCCTTGCTGACGTCACGCGCCAGCTTACGCGTGATCAGCTATACAACAGGTATTCACTGAAGTGACAACTTTGTCGAACAAATTATTTATTGGGAGTTCTTGTTCGTTATCATTTAACTAAGGTCTACAAGTTATGGTAAAAAGTTTTCGTACAGTGCTTTAATATATGAAATCGTTATCCATAATGAGAAAACATTATATTCAGATGATATTAGAGAAATCCAGATGACCTAAATTTTCTACCACACAATCGTTTATTGAGTTGTTAATGGTGTAAACATTGTAAATGTTTGTTGACAGCGGCGCGAGCATTGTGTTGTCGGCGCAGTAATCCGATTAAATCTGACACAATATGACCCATAAATGTGTTTAAGAGGCCACCCACAAGTTCAGCCTAATCCCGGCGCTAACAGAGAGCTGCACAAATGGAACATTTATGCAAATGCCTTCCAGTTAGACGATCTGTTTAAGTGGCTTACCCCAACACAGTACCCCAACTTAAACCTCCCTCTAAGCAGTTTACTCGCTTTTATTGTAATAAACCGCAGAACATTATACACGAAAATAGAAACTGAAAGGATCCTGTCCCGGAGACCCTGTTGTAGAGACTTCGTGATTTACAACATTCCGTTTGCAAAGTTGGCAATAGGAGCAGGTATTTCGGATTTCGGATGCGCCACTAATGTAATGTGATGAACTCAAATAAATTAATAGCAATCAGATGTCATCATGAGCAAGAAGGTATTGGCTGAAAGCCTTAGTCTAGGATATTCCGAAGGACAGTAACACAAGTGAATCCCTCTTAATAATATATGATGCCTAAACCTTTGAAAATATGAACTCAAGATAAGACGTCTAAATATAAAACTACGGGCATCTGATAACTATGGGGTATAAGATAAAAGTAGGAACCTGTAAGTCCTGGAATCGGATATAGGGGAGATATTGTATTTAGAGATACAGGATGTAGAAGAGATATTGTATATAACGGGTACAGGATGTAGGGAAAATATTATATATAGAAGTTACAGGATACAGGGGAGATATTATATGTAGGGTGTACAGGATGTAGGAAAGGTATTACATATAATGGTACATGATATAGGGGAGATTTTGTATTTAGGGGGTACAGGATATAGTGGAGATATTTTATTTAGTGATAGATGATACAGGGGAGATAATGAATATAAGTTGAACCCGCTACCTTGTGAAGAAGAAAGGATTCCTTTCCTTGATTTAACGACTAACCTAGTGCGTAAGAAAGTAATGATCCATCTCTCGAAGTAGTATTTTATTAAAATACCTGTACTCCAAGATATAGAGCTCTTCGGTGAACAAACTCCTGTATTTTCCAAAAAAACAATTAGCCAGCGATAAGTCTTTTATGCTATTATCGGTGTCATGGATCCTTTGAGAGACAATTTGGGTTAAAGAATTTGGATTCTTCACTAGTGAATCTTAAACTAATTAACACTATTTTGGAAAATAACAATTTTTATTTTATTCATAAATCTATCAATTAATTGTTGTATAGGATTTTTAATTATTATTGATACATTACTTTTTTATTTAGTTCTTGAAATTAAGTTCTAATTGAATTTAGCTAGATGGTATTTATGTAATTACTTTGAGGAATACTTATACCTCATCAACTTTTACTCTCTAATTATTATAAAATTATTTAAATCGTCCTAATTTTAATCATTGTTCATGTTGTTTATTTAATGGGTGGTTAATTTTAAGTTCTATATATAGTTAAAATTCATTTAAAATTTGATTCTACAAAATTACACTACATTAATAAACACCCATTGGTGGGCAAAAAAACAGTTACCTTTTAATATTTCCAACGTAACCTTCTTTACATTTATGTTAGTTACATTTTATTACAAGTTATGTATTTGTACTTGAACATTGCGTTACATTATTTCTTTCTCTATTTATTGTTGAAAACATGTGTTCCATATATCCCTTTGATATTACATTATTACATTTAAGGTTTTCCCACAAATATTTACTTACTAAGTTGCATTCTGAACAAAATAAAACTATTTCTAAACTTTATTAGTAATGCTTCATACATTTTATACATTTCACACACAAACAAGATTAAATTTGATCAAAATGATATTATTAATGCAAATTAAACATTTTCATTAATATATATTGTGAAATTAGGTTATCGATAAAGCCATCTTGAAAGTGAAGCCTGTTTAAAAATGTATCATTGACTACCTAACAAGTGTAGTCAAGATTGAGGTTTATATTTATATTTTACATTAATTTACTTATTAAATTTGACTTATTAAGAAACAAAATAAATTTTTAAAAGAAAGAGTTAAAATTTTGGTGAGATGCTGCCGTTGTCTGAATTCATTGAACATACTGCTTCTGATTTCTTGTTACTGGTAAGGTAATTTACATTCATTTCTGGCCACACAACTAATAACTGTCTTATTCCATTTTTAAGATGTTTATCTTCTCACTATTTTAAAGACATCCGCCTTAGTCGGCGTTGTTTTAGAGCAGGGGTTCGCAAACTGGGGGGCGCGCCCCCCTGGGGAGGCGTGGAGAAAGTCCAGGGGGGCCGTGACACCCAAATGAAATAAATAAAAAAATTACAAAACTAATTTCCTACAAAAAAAATAAAACCTATTGGTGTATGCACAGATGGTGCTCCTTCAATGCTGGGTTCACATTCTGGCTTTGTGCAGTTGGTCAAAGAGAAGAATGATGATGTGGTTGGGATTCATTGTAAAACGCTGCTATTTCATACAGAAGTACGATGGCTATCAAAAGGCAATATGTTGGGAAGACTATTTGAGCTCCGTGATGAAGTGATTACGTTTTTGGCACAGCAGAAACTAAACGAGCTTAGTGCAGAGTTAAAAAAACCCAGTAACCAAGTGATTTTGTCCTATTTATCTGATTTTTTTGACACGTTAAACAACCTAAACTTGAGACTGCAAGGTGCAGACTCAAATATAGTAACACATCAGGATGCCATCAAGATGTACGTTGAGAAACTACAACTTTGGATACGTAAAGTGTCAATGAACCCCAGCAACTATTCAAGTTTCAGCAAAGTAGTATCAGTCTCAGAAGAAACATGTTTTGAGGACGTTTTTGAGGGACCGCTTTTGAAAAACTTGATAATTGACCATTTGAAGAACCTCGAGGAATAGTTCAGCAGGTACTTTCCTAACTTCAGAGGAGTTTTACAAACTATCAACCGACCCGTTCCACATGGACATACAGTTGCTGCCAGAAGAGTTGCAAGAGGAGGGAATAGAAATAAAAAATGACTCTGTTGCAAGATACGATTTTGAACAAATGGACAATCCCTCATTTTAGTTAAAGTACTTAAAAGTTTACCTCAGTGTTTCAGAGAAAGCTGTTCGGATGTACTTGCCTTTTTCAACAACATACATGTGCGAAAAAGCGTTTTCAACTCTTGTGGCGATCAAAACAAAGTACCGCAACAAACTTGATGTCGAAAGTGACCTACGCTGTGCTTTGTCTGAAATACAACCCAGGATCTGTCAACTTATTCAGCGCATGCAAGCGCACCCATCTCACTAAATTACATTTTATGTTTTGTTTTTGTAAGTAGGTAGGCCTATTGTTTCCCCTTCCTTAAATTGAAAATGTAAGTGTGTTACAATGTTAAATTTTGTATCAGTAATTATATTCGTTTTTCATGTAATACTTGTTTTAATTTTCATCATACGTACAATTATCGAATCTTTGTATTCTGCGATACCGCATTCAACAGTGAACAAAAAATCTACCTACTCACCGTATCAAGTAGGCACATACTTGTACATGAGTTCATGTACTTGTAGGAGTTGCTATGTACGGCACCGTGGAAATAGGGTATTGCAAAATGAAAAGCTGATATGTGTAGGGGGGCGTGGGGGCTCCAAATAACCAGAAGGGAGCGTGGTACAAAAAAGTTTGGGAACCCCTGTTTTAGAGTCTTCCAAACTACGGTACGTGAACCAGTTGCAACACTAGGCTTTTTGTGCTACTTCATTACTGATCAATAATATTTATGTTATGATTACAACGACTGGTTGTGTGTGCTCAATTTTTGGGGATTTTTACTTATAAACTTTTTATACTACCGATGTTTTTGTTAAGTTGATTTGTTACGTTTTCTATCTTTCCTCAGCAAAATTTCACTTTTATATTTATTCAAATTAATTTCTTTTAATTTAGCGTCCTGATGTTTCTCTCACACTTCAGTCAGCCATCTTGCCAATTTTTTCAAGGATATATGGGGATGAACACTTTTAAATATGTCTTCCTCGTCCCTGCTGTGAGACTATACTTAATACAAAACACGACACATCTTAGGGTATAACTTGTCTAAACCAGGTTATTTGATAACATTTCAACTTACTAACCTATTTTTTTAAAACCTATTTTTTTAAATATGAATAATTTCTTTTTACTTAATTATTAGTTTTATTATTTATTCAACTAACTTAATATTTTCTCAGATTTACTTAACATGGCCTTTCTTGACAATTATCATGTTTCTTGCCACAGTCATTTTGGGCCTTGCAAATCTCTTCAGTAAAGCAGAAAATTGGTTCACACATCAACCGGATAGCTTACATTAGGGAACCTTCCTTTTTTCTCACTAAATTTACTCTAACCGGATATGTTGTAGCTATATTAAATTATCTACATTTTCACATTACAATAATGTTGCGTAAACATGCTTTGTTTTATAAAGAAATCTTGTGTGGATAAAGTTTCGTATCTGTTGTAGGTTATTTGGGTTTTTTAAAATTTATAATTTTTTTCATTTTTAGGTTGTCAGCGCCGATTTATTAATGTAAGCTACTCAGAATCTATGCAATTTATTTTAAAACAAAATTTGTACAGGTGAAACAGCTGCCCGTTCTGTATTATTGTAATCTTTGAATAAATAATGGCAACCATTTTTAGACGACACCCTCCCAATCTTTACTAATAAATGATGCAACAATACGTTTTTAAAGTTGTAAAGTTATTATTTTAGACATTAATTCTTAAAGAATTAATGCTGATATTAAATATTGCGGATATGTAGTTACATAATTAAATAGTTCCACCTGCAATGTCAAATGTTTAACTGACAATAAGAATGATGACTTCAATAAATAATTTAAACGACAAATGTGAATTTAAACAAATCAAACTTTACTTTACACAAAAAAGAAATAGATATATATAATGCAAACAAAATCACATTAGAAATGTTACGCTACTTTCAGATTTTACAACGTTTTACAGATTTAATATTTATCAGACATTTACATGTTAAAAAAAATCTATAGCAGAGCGTTCGAGATTGCTTTGCGTATTCAAGATACATTTAAATTTGTCCATTCGACTTAAAAAAATTACCACATAACATAAATGAATTTACATTTTCCCTATTATTAAAAAGAAAACTAGCATTATAATGCCATTGAACGGCTAAATTTTTCCTTTTGGATCACTAAACGTATTAATATTATAACTTAGCTGTGTTGTAACAAAACTGGCAGCAAAACGTGGCTCCTGTACTTAGATCTCGCCATTCTGCATTTTATGTTGGCTCGCTCGTAATTTGGAATCTGGCTACGTTCTATCTTAACGTATCATTTTTTCTATCAAAAAAAATAATAAATTATAGTAAACGGTTACATGTTTAAAAACTTAAAACAAAAGGATTCCCCTCGCTCTTCAATCTTAATACGTGTGCATTCAATCACATGCTGCTAACGAAAGAGGTGGTTACTATGTTATCTCGCCAGAATCTTTACTTCCGCGCACCGTGCTGAGCATAGCAGTTCCGGTTCTAAACATAGATGTCAGGCTCGCCCATTAATTTTAATTTATGATTTACAATTTTTTTAAAATTTTTTTACATTTTGAAATGATTTTTACGTTTGTCTTCTGAATCAGTTTTAATATGTAACACCACCTAAAATGTGTTAGAAAGTAAACGCTGATTTAGATGGCATTGCAACATTTAGGGTCTATTTAGCTATCTGATATAGGATAGTTACTTCACCGATGTGGCATTGTTATCCTATTGCGCATCAGATTGAGCCGACCCGTCGGACCCCTATTAACTGAAAGTAGCTGGGTATAATACACATTGAAGTTCTCTTTTAGTTAGCTTGGAAAATTACTTGTAGAAAATCTTCTTTTCTTGTAAGTAACAAAATATGTTTTATTTTTTCCCTAACTTATTCATCGACAAAACCTTCAACTGAGATCAGGTTTAGAATAAAAAGCTTTTCTAGATACATATGCTATAGTAATTACTCAACTCTTCAAAGTAAGAGATGTAACTGTGTAGGGTACATCATTTTTTTACACAATGTAAAGTGTATTTTAAAATTAAACTAACACTTTTTCCACTGTAGAAGAAGCAATCGTAAGAACAATATTTCAGGAGATGAACTCAAACAAAGGGCTTATATTTTGTGAGGAAAAGTGGAATAAAGGTAGGTCCAAGGGGAGATCATAATGTCTCCTTGACATTAAAAACGAAGTAGAAACATACAAAGATAAAAAAAATGCTACTTATGTAAAGAAAACATATTAACCTATAAAAAAGTAAAACTGCCAATAGAAATACTCCGGATGTTTTATTTACGACGACAGGCCTCAGTTCTCATCGTAAAAGTTAAAAAATGTCTAAACATTTTAAAATTGGAATAATATTCCATAATAATAATTCTGTATGCTTATAACTTTGGGTACAAATATATTTTAATACGTTTTATGTTACGAGTAATTTAAGTTTTTAAAACGTTTTTATTCGCTGATAATTTTTGGGGCACAGAAAATGAATTTTGTACAATTTCCTTCCGATTTCCGAATATGAACGAATCTTTCCGAGTATTTCCGAAAGCCAAACACGATGTTTTATAATACAGTCGGGTAACGCTAACAGTTGTCTTCTCTTAGAGGTTATTTGGAGATTATGTTTATCAAATCGGGACCGGGGGGGGGGGGTGGTACTCCCCCAAAAATAGAGAACATTAAAAGCTTGTCGACATTGAGCCAGTATCCAAAAAACATTTTAAGATACATGTATTAACTATTTATTTTTATTGTTAAGTTAGGGTATGGTATTAATCGATATGTTTCTCGCAGAATGTAAAGTGGAGGCTTGTATAATTCTATTAAATTAAAAAAATAATTGAAAATTTTTAAATGTTTTTGGATTTTGCAAAGTCATAAGTCCAAAAAAAAGCCTGATTTTGTTTATACGAGAAACATAGCGTTTAATACCAAACTTAGTATGAAGTAATTCAAAAAATTTCATTTTGAACATCATGACTCGGAACATTATAATATAGTTCATATTTTGCTTTTAACTTGGAGTCATATTTAGAAAATACTTTGCACACAACCAAAATAACAACTGATACTGCTGAGTATATTTCTTGTCAGCACTGTTATTATTTTTGTAGTTTTCGCGAGTTTATTAAAAGCTTTTGATTATAAAAAATTAATGCACCTGTCCAGAAAGATGAAGGTCCCTCCTTACCCTTCTTCAACTCCTTCCTTGGCAGTCCTATAACTTCATTGTTTTAATGATATAACTAAATATATGTTTTAAATGTTCTTTTCTCATTAAACTTTGTAACATAATAAAAACATAAAAGCCAATGTTTAAAGTGAAACATGCAAAGCCCAGCATAAAGTCAAATAAATAATTTTACAAATTTCAGAAACTTTGACGAGCTCTTCTGCCACGGCCCCCACGTAAACCATTATCCTTCATTCAGGACTAAACTGAGTCTAATAAAAAATACGGCACCATCATTGTACAATTTGTTTCGTTTAATACAGTTAATTCCCCCGTTTAGGATCTATTAAAATGTATTCCAAATTGTAAATCTTTACAAGAAATCAGAACAATTTACAACATACATTACATTATATACACACTCCCATAATTTCTTATCTTTGCTCTTATCGTTGACTCACGCTCATAAATAATCTTTAAAAGTAATAAAACCCAACTAATGCTAATAACGATGTATATTAAAAACACTTAAATCTCTTTCACAATGCAATTAATTATCAAGAGATGTCAAAAGATCAATGATAAACTAAAAATAGCATAAACGCTGGTTGGGTGGCTTATATTACACTAACTGTAAACACGGACACATACCCGCACTTAAAAAGATATAAAAAGATCCGCCAGATATATAAAAGATTGATCTCAATCCGCCAAACCTCCTCATCTCTGGGAAGTATTTAACGAAGGCTCCTCACGGTTATGAAGATGAGACGTACGTTTTTGCCGATATGACCGCATTGGGTTTATTGCAAGTTTTCTATTGGCAGTTTCTGTGAGACGGTTTGATGAATCATAGAAGACAATTTATATTCACAGCCCAATAATCTCGAACTCCTTGACATTCAAATCATGAAACTAATAAAATGTAGTGCAAATGTCACTAGGTGTTGCGTCAGATAGAGAGGGTTTCATCACGGCAAATTTAATGGCATGCAGTGTAGTTCCTATCTTGGCGAACTAAGTACGTCATAGTATAGCCCTCATAATGCATTCAGGTTTGCATTATGTGAATTTATGTTTTTTTTATTTCCGGCTCAATAAAAATTTAATATATCTCACTTTATTGTTTTTTTTACACTCTAATACCATTTCGTACCCTAATTAAAGTGTCAAACTGGGCTATATTTTCTTACACAGAATTGAGTGTTTACCTGAAAACCGACACAGTTTCCTCCCTCCCGGCTATAAACGTGTAGCGTTTTGCTTTAAATCACTTCGAAGGGGTGGGAAAAGACATAAGCGCCCTTTCTTGGGCGGGTGGGGGAGGTACGCTGTAGGAATACTCAATGCTCACAGCATTTTATTTACAGCTGCGTTTTTACGAAATACATTCCTCCAGTGTGGCCACAACCACAACACTAAAACACGACAGTAATAAATACCAGCGCCAACTATCTGCGGGATGATTTATTGAGCGAATATTTGCCCGTGTTGGGGAAACGTGCATACGATTGCACGCTATGTAGGTCACATGGTATTTTTCTGAAACCTGCTTTGTGTCGATTTATTTAAATTGTAAGACATAAATTCTGCTGGAACTGTTTGGAGTGGAATTCCCTTGGAAATTTCTTTTAAGGCAACAGTTGTGTCTTCTGCAATTAGTTTCCTATGAAATAGGTCACAAAGGAATGGCCACAACGAAATAAATTAGAAAAGCACTTGGTTCTCAATGCGACACAACGAAGTATAATTACAGGCAGCCATTGTTTAGAGGGAATTTAAACACTACCTACTAAACAGATAAATTTTATAAAAATTAAAACCCTATTTGTTATAAATGTAAGATTTATTTTAGAAAGTTGATTATTTAAACAAAAACTAGAGCTCTCTTTAGTATTATGCACCAATACAAATAGATTGTAAAGAGTTACAACAAACACTGTGCAAAACGGACGAAACACCAAAATTATGTTACATTTTCTGTAAATAATGAGTTTAGTTACAAATATTCAGTAAATGTTTAATGTAACACTTTACTTACACTAACAAAAATGAAGAACAAAAAGGAGCTGGTTTTATTAATGCTGTTTTAGGAACGAATTAACTTAGGCCATTTTATTTATCTTTCTCCACTACTTCCGGTCATGTTAATCAACATTAAGGTAATTGTGAATTCTCCACACGAGTGCCTCCAGTGAAGTAATGAGCTTTTTTGTTAACATACACATTAATGACATGGATCATTATATCAGTTCAAGTGTCTAATTATTGTTGGCGCGTTGTTAAAGTTGTTCAGGCTATAAATTGAAGCTCTGCTAACTCGCTGCTTCATATTGCGTTAATTCATTACTTCACAACGGTTTCCACTTGTCTGTTAGTTATGCGGCAGATCTAAAATTTGGTTTTATTTCAGCTCACACAATAGAAATGTAAACAGCTCAAATTAAAAAGCATTGATAAAGTCACATGTTAATCAAAAATATCACAAAGATTAGGATGAATTATCTAATATTTATAATAACATTTATATATATATATATATATATATAAAATTATTATTATATATATATATATATATATATATATATATATATATATATATATATATATATACATTGAAGACAAAAAACGTAATCTCCAAATAACGTCTAAGTGAAGACTCTAACAGCTGTAAGCATCAACCTACTTCCATGTTCCATTTTCGGAAATTTTCGGTATAATTCGTCGATCTGATGAAAGTTATCTCAGGATAACCGATTTATGACATCATATTTTTACAATTCCTTCCTGTTAGAAAAAAGTAACACTAAAAATACTACAATAAAAATTATACCGGTAACGGACACAAACCATTTTGATGCTACTACGTAATATCAATGAGGCTTTTCACTATCTGTTCCAGATCTGTTGAACAAAACGTTCCAGATCCGTTAAACTAAACTTTACAAATCAATTACACTATCTGTTACAGATTTGTTACACTATCCGCTACAGTATACGTAATACCTTTCCATTACAGATCCGTTACAGTATACGTAATACCTTTCCATTACAGATCCGCTACAGTATACGTAATACCTTTCCATTACAGATCCGTTACAGTATACGTAATACCTTTACATTACAGATCCGTTACAGTATACGTAATACCTTTCCATTACAGATCCGCTACAGTATACGTAATACCTTTCCATTACAGATCCGTTACAGTATACGTAATACCTTTACATTACAGATCCGTTACAGTATACGTAATACCTTTCCATTACAGATCCGTTACAGTATACGTAATACCTTTACATTACAGATCCGTTACAGTATACGTAATACCTTTCCAAAATGGACCAATTACAGTAAACGTAATACCTTTTCATTACATATCCGTTACACTATCCGTTACAGTATCTGTAACCCTTTCGATTACAGACCAGAAACAGGTCCGTTATAGTCCCGTTACACTATCTGTTAGTTATCCGTTACACTATGCGTTACAGAACCGTTATATTATAAGTTACAGATCCTTTACACTATCAGTTAAACATTTGTTACAGATCCGATACACTATATGTTACAGATCCGTTACACTATCCATTATTTATGCGTTACACTATCCGTTACAGATCCGTTTCAGCATTCGTTATTCATCCATTATTTATCCGTTACACTATCCGTTACAGATCTTTTACTCTATTCGTTAGAAGTAAATGACGATTTCGTGTCTACAACACAGTTAATAAGAACGACCACTTTTATTAGTAAATTTTATAAAATATACGGCAATAAATAAATAAAGAAACTATGCACTGTATTGGGAAAATTTGAAAGTAAAATACGACAATGGAACGTCTAAACTTAATTGGTCCGTGTCGTAAAGGGCGACGTAACATTAGACTCTAAGTACGTCGTAAACAAAGAGGGATGATAAACGCTAGTATAGTGAGCGCTAAGAGTAAAATATTGAATATATTTGATGATGGTAACGCGAGCTTTATCGACCGTTATCCTCCCCGCCCCCAACTTACCCTTACAACAAAACGCAAATTTAGCGCCCTCTCAGGGCTAATATTATACTTTGAACAGGAAAATGTTAGGTGACACATCATATGCAATATTTTATTTCTGGAACATAGAGTAATAACTTACAATTAAATTCATAAATGCTCAGAAAAAAAGGTAAAAATTAATTTTTGAATGTAATATAAATGTTTAAAACCTGTCAACAAAAACATGTAAGTACATCTCCTACAGATACGAATTAACGGTTTAAAAATAAATGTATATTCCTGGTATCATACATGGAGTAACTTTAACGTATGAACCTGTCTGTAGTCAAGATTATTATCTCACAATAAGACTATCACAAGCTTACAATAAATGCGTTTATTACTTCAAACTTGTTTCTATTATCAATTAGTGATTTTAACTCATTTTACAAGTTAAACGTAATTCCATTCTTATATTTTTTGTTTGCAAAGTATATTTGTATTCAGTGATTATGATGACAATCATTGAAACCCGTTTAAAATAATAAACGTATTTACTAAGATTGTGAGTAAGTTTTATTATGTTTTAAATAAACGTTAAATTTAGTGAAACGTTCTCTTAAGAAAACAGGACCTGTTTAAAACGATGTGGTTTTTGAGCATGTGTGGGGATAGTGGATTTACAATCTTCCTTCTGGACTAAACTATTTCGTACTAACTGAAAGGCGATAAGCGTAGCCAGGAAGCGGCTCTCTTGTGGAAGGAAGTCTCCTTTAGGTTTTAAAAAAAGCTGCAACAAGTAGACTCTTTCTACATGACGTCGATGGCGAGTAGATCCTGGTAATATACTCAATTCTGCGAATACAATGCCTTGATACGCTTCGAATCCTCTACAATCTGTTTTATAACCCTGGTTTAATTCACCTGCGTACTAGAATCCCTGAACGTTCCTTGTTTATTTAATACTATGTATATTTCAAAAATAAATAAAAATAAAAATAACATTTAATGCATTAGACATTTCTCCGCCCGCCATTGTTAGAACTATCCGATGTCTGTATTCATGCTGAAAGGAGTAATATGCGTGTGTTTTGTAATGTATACTTAATGAGGAACAACAGGGTTTATCCCAGTTCTTCACATTAGCTCACAATCTCCTTGTATATGTATTTTACAAATTTTCAATCGTTAATAAAATACTTTTTTATTTATCCAATCAAGTTCAAATACATTTTCTTTAACATATAGTGGATGGCAGTTAATGTTATTACATTTTTTCAAATATTTATTTTTTAATTAAAATTTTAAAAAGCTGATGTTTCGTTGGATTCAAACTGAATGATAACAAGCTTGAAATTAAACAATTTGGCACTGAGCCATCTGTCTCATTGCTAGAATTGGGTTACTTAAAAACGTATATGAAATTATAAGAGAAAGGTTCCTTGAGTTAAGAGAGCGTTTCAAGAGATAGATAGAATGAGAAATTATAGACCACCATCAGCTTTATAAATTAGAAATAAAAAAAGGAAGTAAATAAATAGTAACAAGTAAAAACAATAGTGCAACACCTGAGTAGAGAGGAAAATAGAAAATTGCAATTACGCTTTCTATTGTGCCATTTGATATTGTGATTCTATCATATGTATATGCATAATTATATTATTTGTAATTATAAAACAAAATGTAACTAATACACAATTTTCCTTTTTCGACCTATGTAGGAAATGATTTGAATTTTTTACTTGTTTTTTGGGGCAGAAGATTGAAGTGCTCAATAATGCACTACAAAACAAAGCATATTTTCACGACCAACGCACGCGTTCTCGCTCTCACACATACGTAAATTCGAATTGAACCTATTTAAACTGTTGACATGTCAAACCTCCTTATCATGAGTAGATAAATGACAACTGTATTATGACGACATAACCACTACAATGCCCGAGTTTCATAGGTTTGCTGTCACACATGTATCGTTACATGGCATCCTATTATTACATACGAGATTATAAGATTTACACGAGCTGTCACAGCCCATTTATGATCGTCATCTTGAAACAAACAACACACGTGCTCCTAGCGTGCACTACCCTTAGAGCAGGGTACTTATACGATGGGCTAACATTATGAAGCATCAGATTGCGGGTTATAAAACATAATACAAATTATTATTATTATCGCTGCGTGAATTAGAAATCGTTAAATACCATGAAATAATTTCCCAACCAAGAATCATTAAACCATCTACACTCGCTGTAAACTTTACGCAGTTTCGAAAACATTTTAGACTCTTATGAAACATCAGGCAGTGCTCTTTACAAACAAAACATATTGGAAAATAACTGAGGAAATCGAATGGTAGACCTTTTCTAACGTAATGGTACTAAGAAGAGATTTATTTATGGTATTTCTGAGCTTGGATAGAGAGGGAGGGCGTTGCAACACTACTTTCCTTACCACTTACCCGAGTCACCACTATTATTACTTCATGGAACTGTTAATTTTTAAAAATAATATTTTCTAGTAGTTCTTACTAAATAGCTGTCTCTAGGTACGTGTGACAAGTGAAATTATGTAGTAATATTTTTCCGTTTTTCTTTTTCCGTGAAAACTTACGAGGCGTTCATTCAAGCCTAGGTTGGAACGTATATGGTCCGAAAGACATAGTTTGGTAGTAAAGCTTGCCTTTACCAGTTGGCAGACCATACAAGCAGATTGAAGGACTGTTATTGATACATTAAAAAGGATCGGAAGAAAGTAGCATACTGGAGTAGATAGGATTAGGTTACACGGAAGGATACATACAAGTAAATTCTAAACATTCAGGCTTCACGAGCTTCGGGCCCAGGTAACAACACACAGTACAAGAAAATAAAGAGTACCGCCTCGGAACCCACCAGAGATTCCATTAGGTTATAAAAACTGTTTACCGTGTACACGACTCTATTTGTACTATAATTAGCACCGCCATAAAGCGCAAAGATCGCCGACACTAGTTCCAGCAGCTCCCATAAAGTTGCACGTTTTGTTTGGTCGGTCACGACATCTGTCAACATTACAATTATACGCCCGATGCGCTCTGTGCAGCGGTGCAGTCAAACTTAACCTAACTTTGCTCTGGCTACGTCATCTGGAGAGTTTAACACCGACGGGAAACTTTTCGTTTCCATGACAACCAAACATGCTCTCGATTATTTCTCAGCTGTGTAACTGCGTTTGCTCTTGTGGTTGAACTATAAATACGTTAGTGCCTCTAACTGAAATCATTTTGAAAATTAGAATTTCATTATTGTACATAATTTTCAGAACTCAACTATGGTAAAAGGGTAAGCCTTTCTATGAAAACTGGCAAATTAAAATCGTACCTAACAAAACTTATGTCTTATAATTTAAAACCAATATTTGATTTCAATTAGCTTCGAAATCCTCTCATTGGTAACTTATATATGACGAAACAGGTAAAAACTGTGCGCAGCGATTGTTTGTATCGATTTCCTCTTAGGCTACGTATTTATTCTCCCAATATACTCTATTCTCAGTTGATCACATCATATTCCTTTTTTGCGTAGAAATAAAAAATTATTTACAAAAGAATGAGTGGAAAAACAGACCTGTAATAATTCATTTTTATATATTTCTGGGTGTAATGAGTATACGAGCTGGAAAATGAACAAAAAATCGAATATCCTTGACACTTGAAGTGATGTTTAATTAAATTAACAATGAACACCAGCTCGCCAAAAGTCGATAATTTATAAAACACGTTTCAATGACTAAGGCATCACTATACGCGATAACAACCATCAGGAATGTATCTAAAAATAAATAATTTGTGTATTATACTCATTGATAAGGATGAACTTATCACTAAAACGCGTACAAAAAAATAAATTAGAGATTGTAAGTATTAATTATTATTTTATTAATAATTTTCTTACAATTGAAGCTCAAATATTGTTACAGATTACAGATTCAACCTGTGATTCCGAAAAGGAAGATTGTGAGTAGCACTTGGGTACAAGAGATAACATACAGGTGCGCTTATGTTAATATAACATGAAGAAGATAATGGCCAATGTTTCCTGAAACGAGTTAATGTAGACTGCAGTTAAAATGAAATAAAATTTCTTACGCTTTGTTTCGTCCCCCACCCCTCCATCTAATTTCCACAAGAGTCACAGAGCACATCAGATCAGGCGAAAAAGTGGTCTTGATTGATTGAGCTCCTATTACAGCTAGATTAGGCAATGCTGGCGGACATGTAATTATTACGCAACCATCCGCTGGAGCGCTACCGTTCCCGCAACATTTATACCTATTTATGGCAACACGAGAAAGTTAGCGTAATGAACTACGAGATGATGAGGTACGCACCTGACATTTTACTTTCAGAAACTAGAAACCCGTAATCAGCGCCCATGGTCGTTATTGCGGGTTAGGGCAAGATTTATTGGCGCCAAACAGATCGACTGCGCAATTGACGTTTATGCCGACTGTGGAAAACGTTTATATTGTAATAAAACGTTTATATTGATTATGTAACAAGCCTGATTTCCGTCTTCTGAATCCTACGCTAAATCTCCTTCCTAACTTATACAAGGGGAAACAGGTAACCCCTTTAGAGATTAGATACTTCACATACCCGTTGCAGACACAGTGCCATAATGTTCCGACCGACAAGGCATGATTTTGTTTTTTTTCTTAACCCTATTCTTTCTTATCTTTTATTAAAATCAGGTTTGTTTAGGTTAGGTATAACTCGCTGACGAGACATTCCTGTAAACCACCGCTAGCCATAAAACGCTGGCGAAACATTCCTGTAAAATTATGCTAACCTTTAATCGCTGGCGAAACATTCCTGTAAACTTATACTAGTCATAGCTGGCCGACGAAACATTCGTGTAAACGTCTGCTGGCCATATCGCGCTGGCGAAACATTCCTGTAAACTTCCGCTAGCCATAACTCGCTGACGAAACATTCCTGTAAACATTCGCTAGACATAGCTCCCTGAAGAAACATTCCTGTAAATTTCCGCTAGTGATAGTTCGCTGACGAAACATTCCTGTAAACTTTCGCTAGAACTAGCTCGCTGAAGAAACATTCCTGTAAATTTTCGCTAGACATAGCTCGCCGAAGAGACATTCCTGTAAACTTCTGCTGGCCATAACTCACTGGCGAAATATTCCTGTAAAATTACGCTAGCCATAACTCGGTGAAGAAACATTCCTGTAAGCTTCCGCTAGACATAGCTCGCTGACGAAACATTAATGTAAACTTCCGCTAGCAATAGCTCGCTGACGAAACATTCCTGTAAACTTTCGCTAGAAATAGCTCGCTGACAAAACGTTCCTGTAAACTTCCGCTAGCCGTTGCTCGCTGACGAAACATTCCTGTAAACTTCCGCTAGCCATAGCTCTGTGAAGAAACATTCCTGTAAATTTCCGCTAGACATAGCTCGCTGACGAAACATTCGTGTAAACTTTCTCTAGCCATAGCTTGCTGACGAAACATTCCTGTAAACTTTCGCTATTCATAGCTTGCCGAAGAAACATTCCTGTAAACTTCCGTTAGCCATAGCTGGGTAACGAAATATTCCTGTAAACTTCCGCTAGACATAGCTCGGTGACAAAACGTTCCTGTAAACTTCCGCTAGCCGTTGCTCGCTGACGAAACATTCCTGTAAACTTCCGCTAGCCATAGCTCTGTGAAGAAACATTCCTGTAAATTTCCGCTAGACATAGCTCGCTGACGAAACATTCGTGTAAACTTTCTCTAGCCATAGCTTGCTGACGAAACATTCCTGTAAACTTTCGCTATTCATAGCTTGCCGAAGAAACATTCCTGTAAACTTCCGTTAGCCATAGCTGGGTAACGAAATATTCCTGTAAACTTCCGCTAGACATAGCTCGGTGACGAAACATTCCTGTAAACTTCCGCTAGACATAGCTCGGTGGCGAAATATTCCTGTAAACTTCAGCTAGACATAGCTCGGTGACGAAACATTCCTGTAAATTTCCGCTAGATATAGTTCGCTGACGTAACATTCCTGTAAACTTTGGCTAGACATATATCGCTGACTAAACATTCCTGGACCTACGCTCATATGAGATTTCCTCTTATCCTTTGTCGTACATTCACCTCGAAGTATTTCATTTTTCCATGAATCCCCGGAATACATATTCGCTCGAAATATTGTCTTTAAACTAAATTGTATTTTTCCTAATTTAAATATAAGAATAATTTCTATTCACTTCATAAAATTGTAAGTTATAATGTTTCTGTGGTTCGTAGATACGGGCTTGGATTTATCAGTTGCAGCGCAGATTGTAACAGCTGCTACTGCCTCGTTTCTCCCACGACCCGTAAGAAATAGGGACGTAAGCCACATTGGCCCTAGCTAACGTTTTAATTAAAAATTTTCTGAGTGAAAAAAACCGACACACATCTGACAGACACGCATAATTTGTACATCAATTACTGAAAACGGTGACGGAATATTTCGTTTCAGAAGTCGTCCATAATACGTTACTTGACTTAGTAGACAGCTTGTCAGGCTTGTTCTACGTTTCGCTGTTAGACGATAGTTAAACGCTAAAAAACAGTTAGTTTTAGCGTGATTTAAGACTATGACTTAGTTATCAGCTGTAAGAAGCCAAAATATACGGTTTTTCTAATGCTTCACTACAGACTGAAGATGCCAGGAAAGTCTTTTTTCGCACGTTTTCCACTGAATACTTGTCTCCAGTTTTGACTTTCGCCCTCCAAACTCTCAAGTACAACGAATGACTACTTTCGACAAGTGTAAACACCTTTTAGGCTCACTTAGTACTATAGGGAGTAAATCTGCAAAGGTATGTTGTCCCATTATAGTAACGTTAACGAATTATTCTGTAGATTTCCGAAAGTTAAACATGACAGTAATGAAACAAAGTTTTGGTCTTCTGTTAGAGGTAATTTGAAGGCTATGTTTAAATCATTTTCATAAATAATATCTTATTACACTTTTGCTATTACTTGCGACCAGAGTTTTTGTTAACTAAAAGTTGTTAGATTGTTAACATACACTTGGAGGAAACGTTTTCGTCTTACGACTTCTTCAGTCTAAAGAAGTCGTAAGACGAAAACATCTCCTCCAAGTGCAAGTTAACGATTTAACAACTTTTAGTTAACAAAAAGTCTGGTCGCAAGTAATAGCAAAAGTGTAATAAGTAATTAACAACCAGCTCGTCATGAACAACAACAAGATTTCCAATAATTTCTTGTAGACTAAGAAACCCTATTACTTTATTAAATTATCTTATTAAATTATCTAACACGTGTGTTTTTCACCAAACAGATGATTTCATAGTACGTTAAGTAGTGTATAGTTGCATTAGTAACAGCTGTGTATCCGCAAAAATAATTTATTATATTACTGAGGTATATATATTTAATAAACTAATAGCGCCTATACTGACTTGTTGATGACTTATGCTATATTTGTTAGGATAGAATAAATTACATTTTAAAATGTATAAAACAGAAGATAAATTTATTTTCAAACGTCAAGCCTTTATAAATAAAGGTACGTTTCATGCTGTACAGTAAGGTGCGGTATGCCTTTTATTTAACACAGTAGAATATAGAAGACAATACAAATAGGAAATAGAACTCAACAATCATACAAGGTTGTAAGGTTCTTGTCTACTTCTTGTCTTGCAACCCCTCCTTCAATAGGACCTGTCCTCAGTGAAGGCACAGTTAACCTTCAAACCTGTTGGCGATCATTATTATAAAGTGAGCTATTCTGAGGAACGGAATTTAATTAAAAATTAAAATATCATAATGTCCTAGTCGCTTGGTAGGACCAAACCGATATAGAATTAACCAAATTGGGGTGATGCGGCTCTTGGAGCATGAAAAGGCCAGTGTGGCCCTGTCACAGCGACGGTTCCAAAATGTTTGGGCTGTGGTATTTAACGCGTATAAATAGAAATGAGCGGTAAATTGCTTTATGAGTGCCTGTAATCAAGACAAAACGAAGAACTAAGATAACAAAACAATAAAACAGGAGTGGCTGATAGTGGTGATAAGAAATCAAAACACTGATATGACCAAAACTCAAATCCGTATACTTCAACCGGCACAATATTTATTAGAAATAACAACACTTCAAATAATTTTCTATCCGTTACTTTTAAAAATGGATAATTTTGAAAATAAATCCCTTCTCTTTCAAGTAAGGAAAATATTTTTTAATAATAGTGTATGCATTATACGTTTTGTAATGTTAGAATGACATGAGTATTAGTACTCCACATTCGGTTGTCTTTAATCCGGATTTCCGATTATCCGCTAAACCAAAGCAATGCGTACCAGAAGCAAGCATGCAACGCGGAAGACAGTATACCTTGTGACTTCTTACAATAGTTACAACCATTTTTCCCTTTTTATTACCATATTTTTTTCCAGAACATTTTATAAAACATTAAGAGAGCAAATCATGTTCAGATTCGTCCGCCTGAAGCGCGTGTGTAGTAGGCCTATATTATTTTCTACTCAGCTGGTTTCGTTCAAACTTTTCTTAGGGTTATTCTGACTCTAAAAGTTCCTCGCCCTTATAGATGCATAGATGTGTAGCTTACACACCATGTAGCAAGATAATATTAGTACGAGGGATTTTATTTTCCCTTTTTTCTGTAGGCGAACAACTAATAAGAGTATTATCCACTCGACTAGATTGTAAATATAGGTAAGATTATGGTAGGGATATAAAATCTCGTAGTGGATAATGTAACTGGACTTATGTCACCCCGTGTGTGGGGTTGCATAACTTACTCGCTATAAGTCGAGGGGGGAGGGTAAACAGGTGTCTACTCCTTAAAAAGAGAATAAGGAGAAATGTATTATTAAGGAAAAGAAATAATGACCCCTTGGCTCTAGGAAAGTGGAAAATTAGTGGAATGAATGTAAGGGTTGGTTACATGAAGAGAACGTACTCAAAAGGGGGGGGGGGGGAAGAGGTGTCTACTACTTAAAAAGAAAATAAGGAGAGATGTATTATTAAGGAAAAGAAATAATGACCCCTTGGCGCTAGGAAAGTGGAAAATTAGTGGATTGAATGGAAGGGTTGCTTACCTGAAGTGACCTTACTCTCTATAGGGGGGGGATAGAGAGGTGTAACTCCTTAAAAAGAGAACAAACAAAGATGTATTATTAAGGAAAAGAAATAATGACCCCTTGGCGATAGGAAAGTGGAAAATTAGTGGATTGCATGAAAGGGTTGCTTACCTGAAGTGGCCTTACTCTCTAAAGGGGGGAGGGGTTAAGAAGTGTCTACTCCTTAAAAAAAAGAATAAGGAAAGATTTATTATTAAGGAAAAAGGAAATAATGACCCCTTGGCGCTGGGAAAGTGGAAAATTAGTGGATTGCATGAAAGGGTTGTTTGTAGGAAGTGACCATACTCTCTATTGGAGGGGGGGGGGGGGTAAAGAGGTGTCTACTCCTTCAAAAAATAATAAGGAAAGATGTATTATTAAGGAAAGGAAATAATGACCCCTTGGCGCTAGGAAAGGGGAAAATTAGTGGATTGCATGAAAGGGTTGCTTACTTGAAGTGACCTTTCTCTCCATAAGGGGGGTAAACGGGTGTCTGCACTTAAAATAGAGAATAAGGAAAGGCAGATGTATTATTAAGGAAAGGATTTAATAACGCTTCGGCGCTGGGAATGTGGAAAATTAGTGGATTGCATAAAAGGATTGCTTACCTGAAGTGACTTTTGTCTCTATAAGGGGGATAAAGGGGTGTCTACACTTAAAAAAGAGAATAAGGAAAGGCAGATGTATTATTAAGGAAAGGATATAATGACTCCTTGGCGCTGGAAAGTGGAAAATTAATAGATTACATGAAAGGGTTGCTTAACCTACCTGAAGTGGACCAACTTTCGACCGTGACGATGAATAAAGATTTTAAAACGTTTAAAAGTTTGAGGATACTCCCTTTGTAAGGCGAGGATAAGTGAGGGCTGGTGAAATTAGACAAGACCTAGGAAAGAACATAATGATTCCCTGGTATTTGGGAAAGGGGAACTGCCTGAGGCAAACCTTCTCTTCCTGCAACCACCTAACCTCTTACACGGGGTGAGGAAGTGTTCACTCGCATCCCGCATCGAGAATGACAACACAATTAAACATTTAAACTACAGTAAATACGTCTGAGAACAATAAAATATATTTTATAAATACATTTATGTATAAGACCAGGTTAGATTTTGTAGATGAAGATATTGCGGATGGCTTTATTTGAATTTCATAATTGTTTAAAACCATAATTAAATATTTCTGAAGTGTAAAAATTTTATTCCGGAGCTTAAGGAGAAGATGTTGCTATCACATTACAGGATCATATAAGAACGAACAGAGTCGAAGAAATAATGAATGTGGAGACATCACTTACAGACACCATTTAAAAAGAAATCAGATTTCCTGGTACGGCCATATGAGGAGAATATATATATAAATTTCATGTTACATATTTCTTGAAATTCGCTAGTCATATCTAGAGGGATTAAAAATGAATATATTAGAAGATTTAGAAATACAAAAATCAAAACTAAAAATACACAAATTAAGGACCATGTACAGGTAACATTTTAAGCATAGTTGATGATATTTTGAAAATAAAAGATTAAAATGGATACAGATTATAATTGTTTATTCAATCAGACAGTTAAAATAACCAATATTTTATACTTAGTACAACTATAAGAACAGTCCTGATGTAGTTACACAACTAAACTGTGCAAAATAAGTTTTGAAAATGCTGATACTGTTCATCAGCGAAAGGTTTAAAGTTGAAATAAATGTATGAAGTAAAAAAATCTTGTTTACTGAGTCGTGGACTCGCTCTTCTACTGTTGTTGGGTTCACATCGTCAATGCTGGGTGAGATTCTAGCGAAACGTCGGAACTGCGAATTTATGGACTGCAGAATGAACGGATGTACTCCAGATAGTAACTATTCATCATTTATATATATATATATATATATATATATATATATATTCATTTATATGAGTCCGCTCAGACTATGGAGGAACTCGGTTGCTCCTTGAGCCCCATCTCGACTCAGACTATGGAGGAACTCGGTTGCTCCTTGAGCCCCATCTCGGCTCAGACTATGGAGGAACTCGGTTGCTCCTTGAGACCCATCTCGGCTCAGACTATGGAGGAACTCGGTTGCTCCTTGAGTCCCATCTCGGCTCAGACTATGGAGGAACTCGGTTGCTCCTTGAGCCCCATCTCAGCTCAGACTATGGAGGAACTCGGTTGCTCCTTCAGCCCCATCTCGGCTCAGTCTATGGAGGACCTCGGTTGCTCCTTGAGCCCCATCTCGGCTCAGACTATGGAGGAACTCGGTTGCTCCTTGAACCCCATCTCGGATCAGACTATGGAGGAACTCGGTTACTCCTTGAGCCCCATCTCGGCTCAGACTATGGAGGACCTCGATAGGTCCTTGAGCCCCATCTCGGCTCAGACTATGGAGTAACTCGGGAGCTCCTTCAGCCCCATCTCGGCTCAGGAATGACTTTGCACCGTCAAGCTTTGATGATGTTTCAGAATAGATTGGACGTGCACGAATGTTTCAGAACTTTTACAGAATCAGGGGGACATTATGTCTGGAAGGATCAGGTACAGAAATACCTAGAAAGGTTCAATAGAAAGGCTTGAAGTGAGACGATTCTTGTAGCCAAGTTGGAGATGAAGTTTCAGGTCCAAATTCGTCTATTTGATTTTTATTTATTTTTATTTTGTCTGTTTTGATTTAAAGCCAGCTTTTCAGATTGTTGTTAATGAGATATAAGATGGTTGCTTACAATATTTTTTTTGTTTAAAACAACTGGTTTGTGTAATTAGTGAATGCAAAAGCCCAGTTAAACAAAAATTGTAACACGTATGTTCATTTATAGATGTGAAGCACTTGCCGAGAGGCGCTTCAACCTCTTTGGTGGTAGTACAGCTCTGGAAGAGGATGTTGAAGGTAAAACACTAGTAAGGAAACTTCTAAACCTGGTAAGAGGGAAGGGGCTCTTTGACTAGATCAGGGAGGTAAGTAAAATATACCTAAGGTAGCGGTGTTTCGAGCAGTTTAAACCCGCTCCCAAGTTAATATAAAAAAAAACACATATGTTCAGGGGGGAAACGTTCAATAGACCACATTTTGAGAAGAATTACTTTAAATTGGTAGAATTGTTACAGAATTTCACTAAATTTTTAATCACGAATTATAAAAAACATTACATTTCCATAAAATAATATAAACCCTGACAAGCCAGTTCCGCTGCGATGATTACTAACAATACACCTTTTTTTTTTCAAAAACATAAAACTGCTTTATATTCGCTTAGTTTGAAAAATCAAGCATTTAGTCTGTGTTGTTCCATTACTAACACAGTCAATTACTACATAGTTACTGTTATTCCAACACTAACGTAGTAATGTAATTACTGTTATTCCATCACCAACAGAGTAATATAGTCATCGTTAATCCAATACTAACACAATAATATAGTTACTGTTATTCCACTTCTATCAGACTAATGTGGCTACTGTTATTCCATCACTAACATAGTAATGTAGTTACTGTTATTCCATCGCTAACATAGTAATGTAGTTACTGTTATTCCGCTACTATCATAGTGAAGTATCTACTGTTATTCCATTACTAACACAGTAATGTAGTTACTGTTATTCCATCACTAACCCAGTAATGTAGCTACTGTTATTCCATCACTAACACAGTAATGTAGCTACTGTTATTCCATCACTAACATAGTAATGTAGCTACTGTTATTCCATCACTAACTCAGTAATGTAGCTACTGTTATTCCATCACTAACATAGTAATGTAGTTGCTATTATTCCATTACTAACACAATAATGTAGTTACTGTTATTCCGCTACTATCATAGTGAAGTATCTACTGTTATTCCATCACTAACATAGTAATGTAGTTACTGTTATTCCACTCTTATCATATTTATGTAGCTAGAGTTATTCCATTACTAACAGAGTAGTCTGTATTATTTATACATTTTGGTCATCTTGAACCTTTTTTATGAGAGACATTGCATTTCATTCATAATAATTTTATTTTTCAATAATTGGTTTTTAAAATGGGTTATTAAATCTAGCTGGGATCGGAAGATTGGGTGTCAACACTCCGGCCGGTCGCTCCACTACAGGGACCAATGAAAGCAAATAATTAGGCCTGCCCTTCGGTTGCAGCCTGCGAACCGCAACAATACACATTCGGTGGAGTTTTAAAAAACCACTCCATCGCCGACAATGGATTCCCACATGAGGTGGTGACACGTTTTGTTATGTTAATCACTTGCTACGCTCCGAGCCGAAACCCTAAGCCCTCGTAATCCCATAATATCAAGGTATCAGTGCTTTATTTCCTAAAAGCAATGTTTATTCGGGACTGAACAAAACGGATGTGATTGTGTCACCCTTTCGTGAGTGTTGCTTAATCCGTAAAGGGGTGAAACTGGCGGTAATAAAGGGTGAAGCTAATACTGAAAAGTTTCGCATAATCAATATTTTACGCGGACTAGTTTCCTTAAATTTACAGTATGTATTTTGCAATAAAAAACCTTAAGGAATATCATATATATATATATATATATATATATATATATATATATATATATATATATATATAAATATCGCAGTATGTTTTCTTGTGTATTAATAAAGAACAAAAGTCTAAATACAAATACAAGAATTATAATTGAATTTGCAATTGAAAGTTTTTCGTTGGCTAACAGTACCAACATCATCAGGAATATTAAACAATTAAAATTAACATAATAATATGTTAATTTTAATTGTTTATTATTCCTGATGATGTTGGTACTGTTAGCCAACGAAAAGCTTTGAATTGTAAATTCAATTATAATTCTTGTATTTGTATTTAGACTTTTGTTCTTTATATATATGTAGGGTAACATTATTTTCACTTTTATGTTATTGGAAAAATATTCCCAGACCTGTTCATATTTTGTGGGATCTATAAAGTCGACACACCCAAAAGGACAGTACGAAGGGAAGAGATGCTCCACCACGGGAAACTCACATTCTCTTAATTCCGTCGGCGCTATAACATAGACCTATATGTAATCCTACCATGTGCCATTCTCAACAGGTGATCCAGGTTGGGCCGTGCAAAATATGGTCCTGCTTAATTTTACCTTTTTATAGGCTCTGTGTTACATTCAAGCAGCATCTTCCAGTGGAACTTGTTCCTGGACTTTGATTTAAAAACCAACTATCTTTTAATACAACTTAAATATTTTAAATTAATTTACTCTCAGAAGGAAACTCTCCTGTTGTAATATTAGGCAAATATGTTATCGCTTTTATTATTTTATGAATTTAAATACTCTTGATATAATATAACATGGCAACCATTAGTTTAATAGTTGAAAAACACTTTAGGTTTTTATTTATTTATCAATACAGGCTATTTTAAATAAATTAAAAAGCTTTTCATAAGAATTTTGATGATAAAAAGAAATATAAAAATTTTAACAAAATTATACACTTTGTGATTTCTACTGCCTTTCTCTGCAGAAAAATTATTTTAACTTTTCATTTTGATTGAATTAACTTTTTACATATGTATTTAATTCATCTTATGAATTGAATCATTTATTTTTGAAAACTAAATAATAATTTTATTTTGAAATTTCACAGTATATCAAACGTTTATTATTTCCATAGTTTTTAAGGCTTTAATTAATTTTTCTGAAGTGCTAATATACCAATCTGTTATGTTAATAGGTTTTTGATAACTTCAAAATCATTTACTAACATTTCATGAAATTATTACCCATATTTTATATTTTAAAGTATTCAAACTTTTGTAACAATTCTCTACTCCGTTGACCTTTTTAGTCGAAACCACTCTAATAGGTTTATTTAAATATTCTTTTGTTGGTTTCTTCATGATGAAACCGGTCTATATATTTCAGTATGAAATATGAATAATTTACGAGCAAAAACTTGCCTTTTTGGAAAACTGACTTATTTCATCTGATTTTAATGATTTTCCACAATTCAATATTACATGTAAGAAAAATCTTTTACTCTTTTACAACTATTTAGCAATTTTATTTAGAGTGAAGCCATTGTTTATTTCTTTATAAATCAAAATTCTGAATTATATTTTTCTATTTTTTAAATTTTAACTCATAATTTTGACTGTAAAAAAAAACTTGCCAAAAGTTCTCCCTTCCTGACATCCTCGGTTTTTGGCGCTTAGATCTTGTTGGAGCTGGGTTCTTCTTTTTTCCCCTGGGTCCTTTGTATTTTCGGACAGCGAATCCCTGGTAGGTCGTTACGATTTAGTTATATTTCTACGAAATGGAAGTAACAATTGCTGATTCACGATTTATAACTTGCGTTATAAATTTGACTATAGAAACGTTCTTGTAGACGCCATCTGACCTGTTGATTCTTTTGTCTAGCTGAAAACCGACATATTTTTGTTCGGCAATTAAAAAATTTTAAATGTTTGGACTCCACTAAAATCTTTTGCGCATTGGTATTTATTGGCTTCGCCGCGGTTCCTCCTCCAGCCGTTTTCCGTTGCAGCTTTGGTAGCTTATTTTCTTGTATTAGATGGTTTCTCCCTTACATGAATCAGCTTGCTTGAAGGCCGATAACGTTCTTCTAATTCTTAAAAAGTCTATTTTATTTAATTTTGCTGTAACTTTTTATTTACTAATGTTTTATGGTTTATGATTTCACTATTGATTTTTTTCACACTTTACTTGTTATTTAGAAGTGTCAATGGTGGTTGTAGGTGGTCAGTTTCGCTAGATAGTATATTTTAGTTATTTTCTTGCACTTAATTATCAGCACTACACTCCCGGTTTGTCAAATTTATTTGTTAATTACAATTTTTATTACTGACTTTAAAATATTGGCTTTGTCCTCTTTGTTATTTTATGCTTTGCTTTAATTTTTCTTTAATATAATAATTTTAAACTGCCCGTTGCAACGTTTGTGTGCGTGCGGGTTCGATTAACGCATTATATATTTTTTTACGAGGTTGTAATTTTTATCAACAGTGCTCAACGCGAAACGTATCTGGCTACGTTATTCGAAAGGTCTATACAAAATATAGTGATTTCGTAGTTGCTAAGACTATACACTTGGCATTTCTATTTTGCAGCAAAGTTTAAAGACAAATGATTGAAAGTTAGTTTTCAAGAGTAATACAATTACACAAAAAATTAAAATTAGTCATAAAATTACACACAAAATAAAAGTGTGAGCGGGGTAACAAATTATTCCTCTACTAATGCATTTTTTCCTAAAAAGAAACAATACTTTTGCTCATTGGCAAGAAAAAGGAAATAGCTTGACAATAATTAAAAACCGGTTATACAGTAATATTAGTTTATCCGAAAGTTGAGCTACGTAAAATGTGACACGTTGTATAAAAAGTATTTCATTCATGTTGTATAGCGAAGTATAATATGGCCAATGATCTACTGGGTCCAGAGGGACGTAGTGGCGATACAATAAACCTAGTAAACTTGGAATGATTGTATTGTCATTCATAAAACTACACTACATTACATGTTAGTAGTTTCGCCCGTTAAGGGTGTGATAGTTTGGCGGAGTGGATGTCAAAGTAGAAGAAGTCAAATATAGAAAAGCGGAAAAAGGCACCAAGTATTTTACTTATTATTATTTCGCTCAATAATTCAAAAATTTGAGAAATTAAGGATCATCTGAAACCCATCTGTAATACAGTCATTTTCACAGTTCCGGGCTGAAACTCATGACTCGTGTCAAGCTAAACACGAGGGCGCAGATGCTACGTCGTATGGACCAGTATCTAAGCAACCAGAAGCATTACTGTTGGCGGGACGTCAGGGAAGAGATGAATGTTCCATCTAGGGTCTAAGTTTCCACGGTTCTTCCAAAACTACTCGGGACCAGTAGAACCGCAAGAGTACTCCCATAGCTAATCTGCTAAGCCCCGAATACCCAAGAGTGACCCATCTAGGCCGAAAGTATTCAGTCTGGACGCAAACGGCTCTGGATAAACGACTGCGGTCTGTGCCTTTATATTACTCTGAATGCCACCAATCGCTTGACTAATATCTATTTTACAGCTTTATTGTCGCTGTCTACAATATTTCGAACAAATATGGCATCACAGACCTCTCTCTTAGGAAACAAAAGTTTAATAATATCTTAGGAAAACATCCCTTCTGATGTTAAGCTCTTATAAACAAGGCCTAGAACAGTTTCGTAGAACGTAAACATAAATTAACAGTCACAATTAATCAAATGTATGTTGAAACGAATTCATCCATTAAAACTCCACAAATCTTGTTATATGTAATTTATTAATCTATTTAATGTGTAATATCCAACGCCAAAGAGAAACTGGTTTTTGTTATTAAAATCCTCTGCTGTGATTAGCTAACACTCTTCTTATATATATATATATATATATATATATATATATATATATATATATATATATATATATATATATATAATATTAAATATGGTGATAGTTTTCTTGTAATATAGTTAATAAATTTAAAATATTTTAAAAACAAGAATAATTTTATTTTAATGAATATATTTATTCTTAAGCTTTTCGCCGATAAAGTAGTACCAGCATCTTCAGGAAAAAAATTCATTAAAAGTATTCTTGTTTTTGAAATATTTTTAATTTATTAATTATATATATATATATATATATATATATATATATATATATATATTTTCAATAAATAAATTCAGTTCGGTGTCGGATTCGAAATTGAATATATGGTTTGAAATCCAGCACTTTGGTACTGAGCCAACTTTCCTACAGCTAGAAATCTATTCCTTAAAGATATATATATATATATATATATATATATATATATATATATATATATATATATATATTATGAAATTATAAGAGAAAGGTTCACTTTAATAATGAACCCACACACTGAGGAATATGACTAATTATAGATACATCACCATTAATTTCATCAATTAGAATCGAAAAAAATAAAGTGAATAAATAGTAACAAACAAAAATAATAGTCTAACACCATATACAGTGTAGAGAGGACAGTTGCTAGGAAATTCGCTTTCCATTTTGACACCTTATATTGTGATTTGTCATGTATATACATTTTTATAATAATTGTAATTATTTAATAAAAAGTAACTATAATAAAATTTTTCTTTGTTGACCTCAATAGGAATTGACTTTAAAAAAAATTGTATTCCTGGTTAAGCTGTTCCACAGACTTGTGGAACCAAAATCACGGACCGGCGCCAGACAGTTGTGAATCAATCACACAACTATTGTTTCTTCCTATCAACACTATCAATGAATTAATGAGGGACCGCCATTCAAGGTACACAGCGTTTGACACAACCAACAAGTAATTGAGTTGTTAGAGTTAATTGAATCGTACAAAGACATGTTAACGAAGGGGTGTAACTGTGTGCGGTGCAAACATAAACTGAGGGCAACAGTTCAACAGTCTATTCGCACTACTTTGTAAAGGCGCAACCAATGGCAGCAGCTTTACCTATACATCTGTACAGGATAAAACTGTAGGACTGATATATAAAAGCATAGCAAAAACTAGTTACACATGCTTATATCAAGCGTTAACAGTGGTAGACTGAAGGTTTTTGAAGATTTTGGTCTTGCTGTGGAATTTATAAAATTAGGTCTAAGGAAGGTTAATTCCAAACTTGAATTATGCCAAACCTCCTTGCGTCCATCACAGTTTCGAATTTTACATCCTGCATTACAAAATGTTGTAACTGAACGTTTACTATTCCAAGGAACCCACCTAATAAAGTAACTATAATTACTAATATCAAAGAAATGATGACGTCAGAACATGAGAAAGGCCTTCGTTGTACGATGAACACAGCCTGCTTATTCAGTTATAAAAGCTGCATTAAAGATACTTATGTAGATTTGGAACTTAAAATGATTATATTACGTGTAATACATATAGATTGTTTGAATTTGTCCAAACGAAAAACTGTAGGTCTTTAATAGACTATTATTTTAACACCAACTGTTCATCTACGTGCAAATGTTACCGATATTTAGATTTTGTCACTTAGATTTAAAATGAAACCTGAATCAATATGAAACTTGAAAAGTGTTCAGTTCACGCGTTCAAACCTCTTTATTTCACGCACTCAACTCTCCTTTTGTTTAACTCGTTAAACCATTGCTAAGAAAAACAAAGGATGCAGAATAGATGGAATTAGAGTAGATAAACCAGAATTGCGGATGAATACGTTACTCCAAATAAAGTTATAAGACAAGTATTGGCAAATGCTTATAAGCAGAATAGAATACTTAAATGTAAGGCTTACCTAATCTATACCTGGTGTCTATTGAGATAACAAATGGGATGGAGTTACACGCCTCAAGGGAGGAAATACTAAGAAATGAAGGGGAACATCAAGGCTCATTGTACGCAGACGCTATCTGAAGAAGCCTTATTTCCAACCGGGTCAAGGTCAAGTCAGTATCTATTTCCATTCCGGAGTAAAATTTTTAAATCGATTAAAATTTAGTTCAGAAAATAGGCGAAACAATTGCTTTCAAAGTAGGTCTAGATAAGAAAGTCAACTAAAAATAGCATTACAATGAAATAACTAGGGTGTTTGAATTTATTTTCTAAGAGTGTAGGGGAAAATGCTTTACAAGGACGTCTATTCATGAATCAAAGTGACTTCTCTGCTAACTCCGGGTTATCTAAGCCTAGGGTCATTGCTACTAATTAGCTATCATAGCTAACCCCATCGGGTTTTTTATCTGTACGTGGCTTTGATATTATCGATGACGTCATTGACATTTTGACTAACAATTTCTCATTTTACTGTTTATTGTTTTTTTTTTTGTAACATTTATTCTGATACACAGACCTTCTTCTAAGAGTTGTGGGAAAGTATTAGATTTTTACCTCGATTTTAAAATAATTTCCAATCGTCAGCCATATTGGATTACTTATCTGGAATTTTCATTAAAAAAAATTATGTTTGTCAAGCGAATTTAAAGTTATCTGTTATATTAACTTAATTAAAATTCCTTTGAAATTTTATCAAAATATCAGTATATTAGCTAATCATTTAAAATTTTATATTGATTATATTCTTCTCGACTGACGACTCTAAAACTTCTAAAATATAGTTTGAATATAATTTTTTTTTTAAATTCGTCTCTTTCTAAAATTTATTTTAAAAACTCAGCCATATTAAATTACCCATCTCCATTTTTCAATCTTCAAAATCGAATATTCATTCAGCAACTCTTAAACACTCCGAAAAATTTAATTTAATTCAAATTTCTTTAAAATGTGCTCTTTTTTACAACTGTTTATCAAACATTGCCCAATTTTACATTCTTAACTAAATAGCCAATGCAAATCTAAGTTAGTAAAAAACTATGGCAGTACAAATCTAAGCTAGTACAAACCTACGCCAGTGCAAGTCTATACTAGTAAAACTTTTTGCCAGTACATTTCTATATCAGTAAAAATACAAGTTAGTACAAAACTACGCCAGTACAAGTCTATAGTAGTACAAATCTGACCAGTACAAATCAGTGGCAGTACACGTCTATAGGAGTACAATTCTAAGCTATTACAACTCTATGCCAGTACAAATCAGTGGCAGTTCAAGTCTATGGGAGTACAATTCTAAGATAGTAAAAATCTATGCCAGTACAAGTCTGAAGCAATTCAAATCTGTGCCAGACAAGTCTATGGCAGTACAAATCTAGGCCAATACTAGTCGTTAGCAGTACAAATCTAAGCTACTATAAATGTATACCAGTACAAGTCTACAGTAGTACAAATCTGAGCTAGTACAAATCTATGCCAGTACAAGCCAAGCCATAGGGCAGTATGTACCTAAGCTAGTACAAATCTTTGCCAGTAAAAGTGTATGGGAGTACAAATCTACGCCAGTTGAATCTATAATATTACAGGTCTAATCCAGGATAAACTATGGCAGTGCATGACTATGGCAGTACGTTGTCTATAGCAGCACAAATCTAAGCTAGTACAAATCCAAGCCAATTAAAATATATGCAGTACAGGTCTAGAGCAATAGAAATCTAAGATATTAGAAATCCAAGTTAATAAAAATCTGTTGCAGTAAAAGTCTAACAGTACAAATCCAAGCTAGTACACATCTATGCCTGTACAAGTGTATGGCAATACAAATCTACGCTAGTTCAAATCAATAACATTACAAGTTTCAACCATGACAAACAATGCCAATAAAGGTCCATCGAAGTACAAATCTATGAGAGTAAAAGTCAATGGCAGAACAAATATATGCCAGTACAAGTCTGTAGTAGTATTAATCTAAGCTAGTGCAAGTCTATACCAGTACAAGTCTAAAGTATTACAAATCTAAGTTAGTACAAGTCTATGCCAGTACAAATCTATAGTAGTACATATCTAAGCCAGTACAAACCTATGCCAGTGCAAGCCTATAATAGTACAAATCTATGCCAGTGCAAGTCTATAGTAGTACAAATCTAAGCCAGTACAAATCTGTGCCAGTACAAGTCTATAGCAGTACAAATCCTAGCTAGTACATATCTATGACAGTACAAGTCGTTATTATTACAAATCTAAGCTAGTGCAAATCTAGGCCAGTAGAAATCTATGGTAGTAAAAGTCCATAGTAGTACAAATCTAAGCCAGTACAAATATATGCCAGTGCAAATCTATAGTAGTACAAATCTAAGCCAGTACAAATCTCTGCCAGTGCAAATCTATAGTAGTACAAATCCTAGCTAGTACATATCTATGCCAGTACAAGTCGTTATTTTACAAATCTAAGCTAGTGAAAATCTGTGCCAGTACAAATCTCTGCCAGTGCAAATCTATAGTACTACAAATCTAAGCCAGTACAAATCTGTGCCAGTACAAGTCTATAGTAGTACAGATTCTAGCTTGTACATATCTATGAAAGTACAAGTAGTTATTATTACAAATCTAAGCTAGGGCAAATCTAGGCCACTAGAAATCTATGGTAGTACAAGTCTATAGTAGTACAAATCTATGCCAGTGCAAATCTATAGTAGTAAAAATCTAAGCCAGTACAAATCTGTGCCAGTACAAGTCTATAGCAGTCCAAATCCTAGGTAGTACATATCTATGCCAGTACAAGTCGTTATTTTACAAATCTAAGCTAGTGAAAATCTGTGCCAGTACAAATCTATGCCAGTGCAAATCTATAGTACAGATTCTAGCTTGTACATATCTATGCCAGTACAAGTCGTTATTATTACAAATCTAAGCTAGTGCAAATCTAGGCCAGTAGAAATCTATGGTAGTAGAATTCTATTCCAATTTAAATCTATCCCTGTATAAGTCTATGACAGTACTATTCTATGCCGGTACACATCTGTGACAGTACTATTCGATGCCAGTTCAAATATAAGCCAGTTAAAATCTATGGCAATACAAGTCTATGGCAGTACAAATTCAAGCTATCAGAAATCAACGACAGTATAAGTATATACCAGTACAAAACTACGCCAGTTCAAATCAATGACACTACAAGGCTTAACCAGTATTAATCTATGCTAGTAAAAATCTATGCTGGTACAAGTCTATGGCATTACAAAACTAACCTAGTACAAATCCAAGCCAATTCGAATCCATGCCAGTACAAGTCTGTGGCAGTACAAATCTGAGCTAGTACAAATCCAAACCAATTCAAATCTATGTCAGTTCAAGTCTATGGCAGTACAAATCTATGCTAGTTCAAATAAAAGCCAGTTTAAATCAATGACATTACAAGTCTTAACCAGTATTATTCTATGCCAGTTCAAATATAAGCCAGTTTAAATCAATGCCAGTACAAGTTTATGGCAGTACAAATTTAAACCAGTAGAAGTGTAGGGCAGCACAAATCTATGCCAGTTCAAAAATAAGCCAGTTTAAATCCATGCCAGTACAAGTTTATGGCAGTACAAATTTAAACCAATAGAAGTGTAGGACAGCACAAATCTACATCAGTTTTAATCTATGATATTACAAGTCAAACCCGGATTAAACTATGCTAGGACAAGTCTATATCAGTACAAGTCATTGTCAGTACAAAGTTATGCCAGTACAAGACTTGGGCAGGACAAATCTACGCCAGTTCAAATCTATGATATTACAAGTCAAACCCGGATTAAACTATGCTAGGACAAGTCTATATCAGTACAAGTCTATATCAGTACAAGTCTATATCAGTACAAGTCATTGTCAGTAAAAAGTTAAGCCAGTACAAGACTTGGGCAGGACAAATCTATGCCAGTTCAAATAAAAACCAGTACAAGACTGGGCTAGTACAAATCTAAGTTTATACAGTTTTCTAAATCAATTTCAAAGGCATATCAATAGTTATAGCAAAATTAATGCCCCCCTAATTATTAGGAAATAATGGGAATTATTTTGCCATACTTTACACCACTTACAGTAAATAGTATGGAGCAATGTATGCTGAGCCTGACGGATACAAGGCTACTCATGTTTGCAATGGGAGAGAAGTAATATTAATAAGCTTATTATATACTCCACATAGCTCTCTCGCTCTCTCCCTCCATCTCTCTCTCTCTCTTTCTCTCTCTCTCTCTCTCTCTCTCTCTCTCTCTCTCTCTCTCTATATATATATATATATATATATATATATATATATATATATATATATATATATATATATATATATATTATAACATAAAGTACGAGGCTTTAGATTAAATTCAATTAGTTGCTAAAATAATAATCTGCAGAATTAAGCAAGGAAAGACACAAATAGTTTTTCTAGTGCGGACAAAGCAGGTACCATGTCATTATCCTTTTCCAGGATAGCTATAAGTTGAGTCCGGCAACCATAGACAATAGAGAAGGGTCCATAGTGGTTAAGACGGAAAATCCAGCGGCCGATACAGCCTGGGAAAATAACCGTGTACCATTAGGTTTAGCTAATTGTAGAACTGTGGGAAACTTACAAAGAACGTATTGGTGGTAGTGGGAAAGATTAGATTTTTAAAAACTAAATGATCGGCAGTTTAAGGGGAAGTTTGAAGAGAGTCTCAGAGGAAGACGGATTGGTGGGGTCCAGGATGGAAGTGTTGTAAGGGGAGAAATTGATTAAATTAAGTAAAGAGTTTTTTTATAAGTAAAATTTAAAAAGTGCGACGTAAAAGTTTGTTTTTAATGTCAAGTGTAATTGCAGAATATCTGTAGCCAACAGACATCTATCTTTTAGTTCAGAACAAATTTTAATTTCATCAAAATTTATAAAAATTATTCTAGTTTCACCATTTCTAATTTAAAAGCAAAGTTCCCGTAATAGCGACCCGAGAGCAAAAATAAAATTTTAATACTGTGGTTTTGTTATGTTATTTTATTAGAAATCTAAGGCCTCAGAAGTCCACCTGTTATCATTGTAATATTAGTTAAGATATCAATCCTGTCACTGCAAAATATTAATATAGATTTGGAATAATGTGTAGAGTCAATTGAAGAGAATAAATGCAAGCGATGTTTACAAATTGATAAGATTGTTAATTTTTTATAAACCTGAAGGTGTGACATTAAAAGGTAAGGTAAATAAATAACATTTAAATATAAATTTAATTATAACAAAAGTTAAGTTATAATTTGGCGCCCAACTAGTTAGCAAAATAAATAGTGAATATAAATAAATAAAATATATCATAAATTAATAAACAAACTTATTAATCTGTTAACTTAAGTAAAAGTGTTAATTAAGAAAATTATTTAAAAAAATGTAAGCATTATTAAGACTATAGAACATTATTAGGGAAGAGACTTGAAATCATGAATAAAGTAGAAGAACAAAATTTGGGTGTGGGGACAGTGACGAATATAGGGACTAGCGTTAACACCGGAATAGATATGCTACAGTTAATGCAATTCTTAAGTGCGAAAATGGATCAAACTGCACAAGATTTAAAGGAAACTTTAAATAGTAAATTAGATGAGAAAATGGATCAAACTGCACAAGATTTAAAGGAAACATTAAATAGTAAATTAGATGAGAAAATGGATCAAACTGCACAAGATTTAAAGGAAACTTTAAATAGTAAATTAGATGAGAAAATGGATCAAACTGCACAAGATTTAAAGGAAACATTAAATAGTAAATTAGATGAGAAAATGGATCAAACTGCACAAGATTTAAAGGAAACATTAAATAGTAAATTAGATGAGAAAATGGATCAAACTGCACAAGATTTAAAGGAAACTTTAAATAGTAAATTAGATGAGAAAATGGATCAAACTGCACAAGATTTAAAGGAAACTTTAAATAGTAAATTAGATGAAATTAATGACACGATAAAATAAATAATAAAGGTAACGAAATCAACGTTGCAGTTAAGGAAGTTAAAGATAGATCAGGTAAGAATAATGGAGACTTTAAGGTAGAAATTAATGATGTATTAATTGAGGATAAGGAAGAATGCAATTATGAAAGCTTAGAATTAAACAATAAAATTGATAAGGCACAAACTAAATTAGCGGACGTGGAAATAAAATGCTCGGATCAACAACAAAAACAAGCGGAAGATTTAAACACATTCAAAATTAACACGGGACAATGTATTACTGACAACCTTGAGTTAAAAAAGTTAGAATACCACCTTAAACAGAACAAAAATCATTTAACGTCTGTAGAAATTCGAAAGGGACCTATCAACATGATAGATAATGTAGTATAAAATTTATTTTATTTCCAAGATATATCACCAAAGATACCAAAGGAATTATTAATTAGGAAACTAGCACAGCTTTGAGACAGCTTTGGGACCTAAATGTTGCAGCAACTTTAATCACTAGAGCGAAAAAAAAGTAAAAGTGCGTTCGTCAACCTAATGACAGAATTTCACTTTCAGCAGAAGGAACACTTTCGATTTACAGGACACAATAGACCCTGCCGATTTAGCCAAAGACATGAAAATACCCTATTTGAGAGAGGAAAACACCTGCATTAGTCAAGGATAAATCGACCCTTATGTTGATCTTATGTGTAATTATTCAGACACATACAATACTTCTTGAAAAAAAAAATAATAATAATATTTGTGCTCCGAAAAAAATAATAAACAATGAATAACGAACTTAAATTTAATAAACTGCGCAAAGGGGAAATTTAATTAGGAAGTGATAAAATTATTATTTAGTTAAACAAGTAAAATGAAGTGTAAAGTTTTCACATTTAAATTCTAAGAAAGATTGTTAATTTGTATGTTGTGATTTTCTAATTATAGAATATTTGATAAGAGAAATTATCTAAACCATTTTTCTAATATAAATGGGAGAATAATTATATTTGTTTATTGTAACTAATTAAAATTGAGGTTAATTGAGAAGGTATAACAGTATTATAATTATAAACCATTTAGGAACGTATGCATATTAATTTTAACTTCTTAAACTTGTAAGGTTTTCAATTAAGTTACTTCATCTGTCAGCTATTTTTAATAGTTTTAAGTAAGACACTGTCAACTAAAACATCTAATCACTAAAACAATTTACAAAACTGAGTAAATTTAATCTATAATTATAGCATTATATTTGCGAAACTTTGTTTTGTTTAGTATTAATAACATTTAACTATTGAGTTATTTATTCAGTTTAATAATTAATTATGTAGCATATTTAATGACATGTTTCAAAAATGTAAGATAATGATAATTGCCTGTTAGTGATTTTTAATATATGTATTTTTAGCTTAAACGCAATTGCTTGTTTGTTTTATTTAAAATTAATCTTAACCCTATAACAAATTACTCGTCTTAGTAAAAGAAATTAATATTCTCCTTTTTGGTAATAAACCTTATTAAGTTGGTTATATTTGTATTAGAAATTTAAGATTGGGTGAAGAATTTAAACAAATTTTTCTTTATCTCATAGCATTCAAATATCGTAAACAGCAAATTCTTTGAAATTTATGAAGGGCTCTAAAAAAACATGTCTTGCTAATAGCAGTTACCAACTTACTTCCATAACTAATGGTAAACTTAAGGGTAAATGTAACTGTAGAATGTTAAAAAGGTATCACAAACCCATATTAAGTAATTAAATAATTATATTAAAAAAATTTATATTTTCATGCATAATAATTAATGGTTAGGATCGTAGGATGAACAATGGCATTGTAAACTTTCACATTTAATTTTAAAGAAAGATTAATAAATTGTATGATGTGATTTGTAATTATGTAATATTTATAAGTGTAATGATAGATATAAGAGACTTAACTATAGTAGAAATAAATGTATTGGAAATTTAAGATTGGGTGAAGAATTTAACACAAATTGTTCTTTGATGTCATAGCATTCAAATATTGTAAAATTTAAATTTAAGAAATCAAAGAAAATTAACTTTAAAATTCTGGGGACTCTATAACATAAAGTACGAGGCTTTAGATTAAATTCAGTTAGTTGCTAAAATAATCATCTGTAGAATTAAGCAAGAAAAGACACAAATAGTTTTTTTTAGTGCGGACAAAGCAGGTACCATGTCATTATCCTTTTCCAGAAAAGCTATAAGTTGAGTCCGGCAATCATAGACAATAGAGAAGGGTCCATAGTGGTTAAGACGGGATATCCAGGGGCCGATATAGCCTGGGAAAATAACCGTGTACCGTTAGGTTTAGCTAATTGTAGAACTGTGGGAAACTTACAAAGAACGTATTGGTGGTAGTGGGAAAGATTAGATTTTTAAAAACTAAATGATCGGCAGTTTAAGGGGAAGTTTGAAGAGAGTCTCAGAGGAAGACGGATTGGTGGGGTCCAGGATGGAAGTGTTGTAAGGGGAGAAATTGATTAAATTAAGTAAAGAGTTTTTTATAAGTAAAATTTAAAAATGCGAAGTAAACGTTTTTTTGAATGTCAAGTGTAAGTGCAGAAGGTAATAACCAAGGCCAGGATTCCAGGGAACATTAAGTATTATTTGAATATAAGTGTAGCCAACAGACATCTATCTTTTAGTTCAGAACAACTGTTTTAATTTCATCAAAATTTATAAAAATTATTCTAGTTTCACTATTTCTAATTTAAAAGCAAAGTACCCGTAATAGCGACCCGAGAGCAAGAATAAAATTTTAATACTGGTTTTTTTGTTATGTTATTTTATTAGAAATCTAAAGCCTCAGAAGTCCACCTTTTATCATTGTAATATTAGTTAAGATATCAATCCTGTCACTGCAAAATATTAATATAAATTTGGAATAATGTGTAGAGTTAATTGAAGAGAATAAATGCAAGTGATGTTTAAAAATTGATAATTCTTTATAAACCTGAAGGTGTGACATTAAAAAGTAACGTAAATAAGTAACATTTAAATATAAATTTAATTATAACAAAAGTTAAGTTATAATATATATATATATATATATATATATATATATATATATATATATAATTACAAACTATGTTTGCTGGTTTAATAATAAAAAATAACTAAGGGTATTCAAATACAAGAAATATTTATTTATTTTATTTTCAAAGCTTTTCGTTGATAAACAGTACCAACATCATCAGGAATGAATCATTTATTCTTGATGATGTTGAAACTGTTTATCAACGAAAAGCTTTGAATATAAAATAAATAAATATTTCCTGTATTTGAATAACCTTAGTTGTGTATATATATATATATATATATATATATATATATATATATATATTTATATATAAATATATATATATATATATATATATATATATATATATATATATATTAGTTACTCATAACTAGTTTAAGAGATATTGCAATGTAATAAAATTGACATATCTTTGTAAATGTTTGGTTTTCTTTAACAACAACTTCGTCGTGGTAAAATAACTAGTGAGAGTGGAAAATGTAGCCAACAGACGCACAATTATATACGCCTACCAGCAACCGATCTAATCGTTGGCAAACAAGGACACAAGTTGATCTTAGCTTGGAAGCCGTTGTACAGATAGCGTTGTTTACCCACACACTACTCACACAAAATGCCCCATTGTGCCGATCCGACCCCTCTTATATTACCTGTTCTCAGTATCTAATCTATGTTGGCCTCTGCGATAACTAGGCCGACTCGGCAGATCGATGCTCTGACGGGTCGCTCGTTAAACTTTTAGTCCAGCTGAACTTGGGTCGTTATTTTGGGGAATTGTAAAAGTAAGAATTGTATCGGTGACTGTGTTGCAAGTTCCCGCCATAATGAGTTCGGTAGTACTAAGAAATGCACTGGAAACTTGAAGGTGCGAGATAAGTGGTAACCCGCGATTCATTTTACTTTACGGTTTAAACGTGTTACTTGAGTTTGTGTGTGTGTGTGTGTGTGTGTCCGCGCACACGCGTGCATGTGTGTGTGTTTGTTTGCTAGAGCGCGCACGTGCTCGTGTGTGTGTGTGTGTATATGACTGATCAAAAACATATTTGGATGATCAAAACCCAGTACTGTCATGGATGTTTTAGGCTACACTTCTTCTGCAATCAAACTTTATCCTATTAACATAATTTTCTTTACTAATTCAGCAAAAAATCGTACAATGCCGGCCAATGCGCACCGCACTTTTCAGTTTACAGTATATTAGTTTCAAGGCGGTAATTGGGTGATTCTTTCGTAGGGACGGATAAACGAATCTTTGTCTTAGGAAACGCTAAGTACGTACAAATGTCTCCCTTGATCTAGGATAGGGGATCAAGTTACAAGGGGATGATCGACTGAGCCATATACTGATACAGAATCCAACCCCAAGGTAGAGATAAGGACATGGTAGGGTTTTCGAATCAAACATCAACTACAAATATTTAAACTTTTAAAAATGTGTTCTTATTTATAGATATAGAAAAAGCTTATGATAATGTACCATTATCAAAGTTATGGGAAGTGTTAAAGTCAAATGCTATAAGTCAAACTATAATCAAGGCAATTCAAAATTTATATAAAAATTCTATTTCCAAAATAAAAATAGGAAACAATCTGTCAACAGGTTTTGAAGTAACAAAAGGATTACGCCAAGGATGCTGTCTGTCACCCACATTATATAAAATTTATACAGAAAAGGTTTTGAAAAATTGGAAGAATAAATGCAAAGGAATGGGAATCCCAGTAAACAATATCACAATTTATTCTTTACAATTTGCAGATGACCAATTGATTTTAGCTCAAGATTATGAAGACATTGAATATATGACTCGAAAGATAATAGGAGAATACAAACTATGGGGATTGAATGTTAATATGAATAAAACTAAATACATGGTCATAGGAGAAAAAAGTAAAGACTTAATAATAGAAGAAGAAAATATTAAAAGAATATCACATGTTGAGGAATGTAAGTATTTGGGAATGAAAATTACAAATGATGGGAAACAAGATAAAGAAATTGGATCGAAAATAAATTTGGGAAAAACAACAATTTCAATGTTAAATGGAATTTTATGGGATAAACATATAACTAATCAAACAAAAACAAAAATTTTTAATACAATAGTACGAAGCATAATGACATATGGATCAGACGTTTGGATATTGAAATCAGCATTGACAAAGAAATTATTGGCAACTGAGATGGACTTTTGGAGACGTTCTGCGAGAATATCAAGATTGGATAAGATCCGAAATCAAATAATTAGAGATAAAATGGAAGTACAAAATTTAATTACAGATTTTGTAGAACAAAAACAGTTAATTTGGTATGGACATACGAAAAGGATGAATGATGAAAGACTACCAAAGATGTTGTTGGAATGGACACCACCAGGGAGAAGACGAAGGGGAAGACCATCGAAAACGTGGATACAGGAAATTAGTTCATCTTTAATCAAATGGGATATACCAGAAAACTTGTGGACAGATAGGGATGAATGGAAAAACAAAATTAAAAACTGTATTTCATTAGACTTAGGTTAAAATGTAAAACATTGTAAAAAACCTGTCATAATAATAAAAAAATGTGTTCTTTTCTTACAAAACACAAATACTCAGCATATTTTAAATTCCAATCCTCACCAAGTTGAAGAAAATTGCGATAACGTTTATCCAGAATAGAAAAACAAAACTGTTTTAAACGCACAAATTAAATACCCCAACTATATTAAATACACAGACAAAATCCCCAAATATGTTAAAGACCCATATAAATCCTAAACTATGGTTAAAGACACAGATTAACAGTCCAACTATGTTAAAGACATAGATAAAACACATCAACTATATCAAAGACACAGATAAAACCACCAACTATGTTAAAGACATAGATAAAATCGCCACGTATGTTAAAGACACGGATGAAACACCCCCTACTATGTTTAAAACACAGATGAAACCCCCAAGTGTGTTAAAGATAATATAAAAACCCAAATATCCAATTTATGGACACAGATAAAACGCCCCCACTATTTAAAAGATACAAATGAAACACCAAAACCATCGTATAGGTACAGTTAAAACACATCAACTATATTAACGACACGGATGAAACACCCGAGTATGCTAAAGTCACAGATAAAACACCCTAACTATGTTAAAGACACATATAAAACTGTCCAGTTATATAAAATACACAGATGAAAAAAATCGAAGCTATAAAATAGGAGGAATTTATATACCAAACTATTAACTCACATTAAATTTTCGATCCAAAAGTGAACTTGTCACGAAGTAGGGTAAACATCGCCAAATCTTCACGATTTGCACCGAGTATAAAACAAAAAGCGATACTTCAAGTCTCCCAGTTGTCTACGATTTATTGGGATTCGAATCGCTTTATCAGCGGCGGAAGCAGTCAACTTAACCCCCCTTTCTCGGCCCCTAGGGACTTTGGCGCAAGACCGAGTAACAATTCAATTAATTCTTTAATTATGCCGCGCTATCACTGTCTTCCCGTCAGAGACGAGATAAACCATGCGTGAGGTCGGACGTAACCTCTTTTGTTATTGAAATCTACTCAGTTTAAAATAATGAACAAACTTCATGAAAAATACAAGACAGGTTTCTAAAATAAATAATGTATCACGATTGGTATGAGACCTTTATGAGCTGTAGGGATCAAAACATATCCTTTAATCAAAATTAACATGTTATCAATGGCTAAAACAGACAAGGACAAGAAGCCCTACAACAGAATCTCACTGCCAAACTAAACATTAAACGTAATTAATTTATTCATTAACTCACAAATGATTTGACTAACAATTTGTTTGGTTTAATTAGTTTGTGTGCAAATATTGTTTCAGGATTTCACGATTTTAGTTTAGTAACTTGAATCAACATTTTTAATATAAATATTTGAAATATCGTGTGTGAGTGATATCTTGAATATCACTGTTGATAGAGAGTAGCCCCGTTAGAGAATAGGTCTACTTCAGGTGAGCGATTGTAACACTGGACAACCTGTACAGTAGCCGGTGATTACTATGCGTCACTTTAAAAATATAAGAAATTTAAAACAATTGTAACAATAACTTACTTATAAATAAGTAATATTGGAAAATAAAATTTTTAAGTAAATTCCTTCTGAGCCCAAAAAATAAAAATATATTTTAGGTAATTTTTATTTTATAATTACAAGTAATATAAATATGTATAAACATATGGCAGAATCACTATATTAGGCTAAGTGGCAAAATAGAAAGCGAATTTCCTTTAAGTTTTCTATTCTCCTTTATCTTATCGTAGGCGGTTTGCTTTTTCTGTTTCATTTGCAAACTTTTCATGTAGTCGCATTGGTTGTGTGTAGTTTCTTTTCTCTCTTTCCTTTCGCATTGTCCATTTGTAGATCAAGGTTCAATACCATTAATCCAGTTTGTTTAGTTTTTTAATCTAAAGCATTATTTACGATATTTTGTGGTAACCATAACATGTCAACAGTTTAGGATTGTAGAATAGAGGTTTCGACGTCAACCAGTTGGGGGCAGAAAACACTTCCTATAATAAATCTTTAAGTAATTTACTTCTAGCAATTAATAGTTGGATCAGTGCTAACGTGCTGGCTTTCCCCCACGAAGTTATTTAATTCGAATTGGACCTAGAAATCAATTTTAAAAAATTAAAAATAAAATTTGAAACAACTGTACTGACATTAATTGTCATCCACTAAAAGTTTAAAAATATGTATTTGAACTTGAGAGGATGAATAAAAAATTGTTTTATTAACGATTGAAAACTTGTACAAGATGAGGAAAGTGTGAGCTACTATAGGAGTAGGCTATATTCAATTTGTTCTTAGATATTAAAACATTGAAATTACATTATTTCCAAGATGTTAGAAAATTAGATGTTAAAAAAAATATAATGAAGAGGTTGTTAGTTGGCCAATATAGAAAGCTTTGAGCTCCACCGTAATTGCAAAAATAACAACGCGGAATGGATGGTGATGACAGCGGTACAAGGAGAAGGCAGAGCGAGTAGATGACCCCGGCCCGCGGCAAGTCCCGGCTCGGAGCGAGAGTATGTGGGGACGCTCAACTAGAGCGTAATTAACTCTCTCAACGCAACGAAACGCGATTGCTTTGACAACAGACTAGGCAGAAGACGCTCCGCACTAAAGAGTGTAATCTCTCCGCTCTATTAAGTTACTACAGCAAGGGGACACGTACTATGAACGACCTGTAAAAAGGAAATTTCTGTCAGCTGAATTGTGTAGCAACGCATGTGGTCACGTATAATGAGCCCGTTACTAAAGAGTGTAATCTTTCCGCTCTATTAAGTTACTACAGCAAGGGGACACGTACTATGAACGAGCTGTAAAAAGGAAATTTCTGTCAGCTGAATTGTGTAGCAACGCATGTGGTCACGTATAATGAGCCCGTTACTAAGGAGAGTAATCTCTCCGCTCTATTTAGTGACTACAACAAGGGGACACGTACTATGAACGAGCTGTAAAAAGGACATTTCTATCAGTTGTATTGTGTAGCAACGCATGCGGTCACGTATAATGAGCCCGTTACTAAAGTGTGTAATCCATCCGCTCTATTTAGTTACTACAGCAAGGGGACACGTACTATGGACGAGTTGTAAAAAGGAATTTTCTGTCAGCTGAATTGTGTAGCAACGCATGTGGTCACGTATAATGAGCCTGTTACTAAAGTGTGTAATCTCTCCGCTCTATTTAGTGACTACAGCAAGGGGACACGTAATATGGACGAGTTGTAAAAAGGAATTTTCTGTCAGCTGAATTGTGTAGCAACGCATGTGGTCACGTATAATGAGCCTGTTACTAAAGAGTGTAATCTCTCCGCTCTATTAAGTGACTACAGCAAGGGGACACGTAATATGGACGAGTTGTAAAAAGGAATTTTCTGTCAGCTGAATTGTGTAGCAACGCATTTGGTCACTTATAATGAGCCCGTTACTAAAGAAAGTAATCTCACCGCTTTTTTAAGTGACTAAATAAGGAGTCACGCACAATTTACGAGTTGTAAAATGGAATTTTCTATCATGTGTAATTTGTAGCCATTCATGTGGTCACGTATACTGAGCCCGTTACTAAAGAGAGTAAACACTGCACTTGATTAAGTGACTACTACAAGGGGTCACATACCCTGGACGAGTTGATGAACAGAATATTCTATTGAATATCTAATAGAAGACCATTGAGAAAGTCATACTAAATAATAAAGACACTGTCTCTGCTCTCACCGCTCGGCTCACCTGCAGTGTCGTTGACTGAGGGGAGAGGGTTGTCTCTGTTGTAATTTGGCAAAATGTCGCTGTTGCGACTGAAAAGTTACTGATATTTTACCACGGCTGTCATTAGTTGATTTGTCGGTGTCACTGGTTCTACTCATTTACGTCGTGTGTGGGTGCTCGATTCGTTTCAGGTTTCAAGATAACGACAGTGTTGTGTCACTGTAGTAGACGCTACTTCGCATTCGGTAGTTTGTTCTTAATTTCGTAGGAGTTTTTAAGAAAATTAGCCTTCCAAAAAAGAAAAAAGCGAGGTGTGGAATCATTTCACCAGTGTGGCATGCCTGTCTGTTATTGGCACATACAGAGCAGTCTCAGTATCCCTTGTCACCGGTAAAAGTCACGGATCCAAACCTGGGCTGTCACTAAAATCACAGATCCGTTAAAGTCACTGGATCGACCATCCTTACGATCCATAAGAGCAGTGCCTTTCATCTCTGGAACGCAACCCGAGCGACAGTTCTAATCCGATCTGTATCACTACACCGTCGCTTGACTTTAATGAGGTCTGAGCGCGTGCAACTATGCATTGCATTGTTATCACTCGCCTTGCTTCCGTCACACAGTCTCTCGTTACTTGCGACGGTTTCACAGACAATTGTCTTTTTACCCTCAACTTAGATCTTGCATTCTCCAGGATTGTGATAGTTCCTAGCAAACACAGGTCGGTTCAAAATAAATAACAACCCCTAAATAGTTTCCCATTAACCTTATGGCCATTTCAATTGCAAAACAACCATCATCAGAGGCAACAAAACATGCTCTGTATACAGATTGCTTTGCAATCGAAATGAGCATAAAGTTAATGGAATACTATTGTAGTTATTTGGTGTTTATCTTTACAAATTCACCACAGTTTGTTCCAAAATATTGATTTATTTAGGTTTTTAATTTAGAATTTTTTATGACCAATGACTTAAATTTGGAGACCTATAACATCTGTATCTTTTAGAAAATTTAAACAAAAATTAAGAATCAAGTGAGGTATAATTTTATATCGAAATGTTTTCGAAATGAATAATTTCGAAATTTCTTCGACTTCCGCTATAGGCTGCACTAGTTTCATACTGAAGCTGAAACATCGCCTCCTCATATAATGTCTTGTAAATCGCAAGACAAAGTTAAAGTTAGGTACAAAGTTTAAAGAAACTAAAGTCTTTTAGTAAATCACTAGGAAATATCTTTTTTATATTCTAGTTATTTTATATTGTTTCTAACTGCTATTCCTTATTCCACATCTATATACCTATGTCTATATTTGTAGTTGTATGATCGGATTTAAAATATCTTTACTGAATACAATCCCACTTGAAATTTAAAGCATAATCTATATATACGCAAGTACATTTTCTGCCTTTCCTAACATTACAATACTTTCCTTTGTTGACGCGTTTCGGAACGACTCGATTTACAAAACGTTAATAGTGTTTTCATATGATTATCTATTAGAACTAATATTTAAGGTTTGAAAATGGTGTCATTCCGAAACGCGTCAACAAAGAAAATATTGTAATGTTAGGAAAGGCAGAAAAATATACTCGAATATATACAAATACTCCTAACAGAAGTAAAGATGAGTAGGCCTAGATCAAGAGTTTCATCATCGATGTACACTAAACTCTCTATAATACTGCACTTTAGCAATTCGGCCTTCCAGTAATCCGGCAGTATCACAGCCCCATACCTGCCGGATTACTGAGAGTGTACAGTATTTTGAAACACGTGTTTTTTAACTGAGCTGTGATTAGTTTATTCTATTAATCCGAATAATTCGGATTAGGATGTTTTACATATTCGGGAAATTGAAGGCGGTATTTTTCTTGGAACTGAATTCACCTCAACAATGTTGTCCGTAAGTACCCTACACAATAAAATTATCCTCTGTAATAACCCCGGTTAAATACGTCCCCTCGTCACATGTTGCTTTCAAAAGCGGAAATTGCGTGGGAGATAGCTCAGAAACTTGCCCTTTCAACTCGCTTTACCAGTTTAATGCTTTTGGGAATTTAATTACATCCTGAAGGTCTGTGGATATTGGCATATCTATCACCAAGCCTTTTATGTATAAGGTACAAAACCAGTTTATGTTCTTAAAGTATACAGACCTGAACAAGAGACTTTACGTCTGTATTTATATCTTCTGTTGAAGCTTCTTTGAATTAAGAAGAAGAAAACACATAATTTATACTCGGACAAACTTTCGTGTGTGAAAAATGTTACACGATCACTCATAAATACGCTGCTACATTCTATGGGCAAAATATTTCTATGGGCTATATTAAAATATTTTTTCCAATCGACAACATCTTAGTTTTTCAAGCGTAAAACCTATTTAGGCGCACTTAGCCATTTTCCCTACAGGAGTATCAGTGTAGAAAAGTAAAGTTAAATACAAGGTCGGATAAACAAACTGTCCAAAGTTAGACACCGCGGTTAAAGATAACTGCAGGTTTTTGGAAATAGATAAATAACTGCACACGAACTCACAAAACAATATTCTTATTTGCAATACGCGTTTCAATTACTCATGCCGTCATCAACTTATAGTTGCAGTGTTAAATTTGCAGTGGTGTCACTGGCGATGATGACACACGTCATTCAAACGCGTATGATAGTAAGGAATATTGTATTGTGAGTTCGTGTGCAGTTATTTATTTATTTATTTAAAACCTTAACTCACAGGTTTTTAAGTTTATATAATATCCTGCGTATTCAAAAATGTCGTATATTTTAATACATTTCGTGTTAATGTATGGTCTCGTACAATACGCGTTTTTATTAGCTTATGTCACTTTCTGTATTTTTAGCAGTAAGTTAATGTTATGTCTAGGAAAACTGCATTATTTCCCAATAAGTTAAAGGTATACTGGCTTCTCAATGACTTGAACTATTTTTATTAATTAAGTAAAGGTTAATTAATAATATTTGAAACTAGATTGTAAGGTTAATAAATATGATAAAATTTAATGTTTGCATTTAATAATATAAAGATAAAGCCTAACAATAAGAAAAGATTTTTTCTTCTATATTTTATGAGTTTTGTGCTATTTCTATAGAACATAAGAATATAAAAATAATTAAAGTAGGAATTTTTACTACTGTGTTACGTTTCTTTATGAGTATTAAATGTTTCCAATATTTTAATCATATTTCTTATTTTAAATAAGAATAACTGACAGTAAAGAAACCGCATAATACCGAGCAAATTGATCAAGCTACAAACTGAACACATTTGTTCAACAACAATCTAATCTTACAGTTCGGGTTAACAAACGCTTGGAGGGCTAATGGAATGTCAGATAGTACTTTTCAGACCAATATTGATGGGAACTTGTTGGGAATATTAAAAGTCACGGGTAATATATATATATATATATATATATATATATATATATATATATATATATATATATATATATAAAGATTTTAACAGCCCTCATTCGGACACAAGAAAGTGCTTCAAGTGTGTCTGAGTACTATGAAGGCGTTTTCCTGAATTTGACAGAGGTTTAATTCTAACAATTACAATTATTATTCTATTAGCAATAATAATGCTTAATGTACTCGTCTTCAATTACGTTAGGAATATTTTTATGTATTCAAGTACATTTTTCTCCTTTTCTTTACATTAAAGACAATAACAAAGAAAAATATTATAATGTTTGGAAACGCAGAAAATATTTTTAAATGTATACAAATATTCATAACAGAAACAAAGAAGCTGTTTTAATGTTAGGAAAGTCAAAAAAATATATAGTAAAATGATAATAAAAACAACAATAATGATAATATTATTATTATTATTAGCAATAACAAAAATAACAATAATAATAAAAAATATAGTAAAAAAAATAACAAATATTAATAATAAGAAGAATGGCAACAATAACAACAATTATAGCAATATTACCAATAATAATAATATGAATATAAGTAATACAATAGACCACTCACTTGAGTTTTCTTAAGTTAACGACCCTGCCTATATATACTATAATTTACTCATATTTCCCCCTATTTCAATTTCATTCCTCTTGCAATGAGATGTAGCGGGCAGACATCTCTTACGAGACCGATAGCGACTACGTATGATCAGCCTACTTCAGGTAATGTTCCTTAATCTTCCCCTATTTAAAGTACCAAGGCGTTAATATGACGTAGCTTTACATCACGCTTTCCTTGTACTCTTCTTTATCTTTTTTTTTACAATAGGCTGTTGCCTTTAGACACTTCTTACTGACCCCTCTAGAGAGTAGGCTACTTGAGATATGTGATTTCGCACACGAGGCGCTATGATCGCCCTTATATCCTGTACGAGGTAGTTTCTGTCCTTACCTTAGCCCTATTTGCAATCATAGTCCTATCCCTCATCGGTCACAATAGTCCTATTCAGCGATCGAATTAAAACTAAAAAAACAAACAAATAACTGAAATTGTTTACCATAAGAAATATAGCTATATAATATAAGATTACGGCGTGTTGATTTCTAAGAGTTTTGTTTTAATTCTTCAACAGCATTGCGTGCATCTATGAGTCACAAAACAGTATTTGTATTGCTTTTCTTATCGATCTGTGAGGATAGGGTTAGTTAGTGAATCATTGAACGAGGCTGCATATCGCACCTGGATAATGTGTTTTTGTTAAATTACATGGTGACTCAGTGTTGTGGTAGTTAAGTTACCCTACGCCGACCTTATAATGGTTTATTGGCAACTGGTCAAAGTTAGGGTAGCGTTAAAGTCTCCCCGTGCCACGTCTTACGACTAGAAACGTTAAAGCTGCTAATGTTCGTTGAATCTAACATTTAACATTATTCAATGAAGTTTTGTTAACTAAAACCAAAGCATTTATAAATGTTGTTAATTTATTATTTACTAGGAAATAAATGCGCCAAAGGAAATTATTGAACAAGTTAGGAAATGCATTATGTGCCACATTCTAACGGGAATATTTAGCCGGACACCATAGAGCAGTGGTTCGCAAAATGTTTAGCACAGGGCTCCCTTGAGACAAAAATATGTTTTGGCCACGTTCCTACAAAAAGTTGGTACATTTTTGTGTAGGCCTGACCTGGGTAGTGCGCATTAAAATCCACAAGAATTGTGTCTTACTAATAACAAAATCGATTCACTAGATAAAACTTAAAGACAGTCGTATTACATGACGAAGCATCCCTTAATTCTTAAAAAAACTAGTTTAACAATTTTAATCCTTACTACAACGTTGTGCACTACCACAAATCATATGAACCAGCTCTTTATAACATTTCTTAATATGAACAAAATAAAACAGTTGACTTTGTGTGATGTAGTGGACAGTATGCGTTTGTTTATCTTTGATAAGTAATTATATCTGGGCGTTACATTCCATAAAGCAAACCTTATTACTTTTGTAATGTCAAGATCAACTCTAATTATGTGACGCTAACAATAGAAAAATGGGACTCACAGGGCTAGGAATAGAATTAATAGATCGTTCTTTGACGATGTAAGTCGTGGTCGAGACGACCCTATAATGACCTACTACGCCCCTATTAGCAATGACCCATGGTGACACAGCTAGTCTTGGTACCATTAACAATGATCCAGGGCGTCCTAGGTAGCCGCGGTGCTCCTAACAGTGACCCATCGCACTCAAGAAAACCTTCGCCTCCCTAACAGTGGCGCATGGCACCCCAGGTAGCCGGGGCGCCCCTAATAGTGGCGCATGGCACCCAAGGTAGACATGGCACCCCTAATAATGATCCATGGCGCCTCAGATAGCTGCATCGTCTCTAACAATGACTCAGGGACTACTAACAGTGACCAATAACACTCCAGGTAGCCGGGGTGCCCCTAACAGTGGCGCATGATGCCACAGCTAGTCGCGGCACCATTAACAATGATCCAGGGCGCCCTAGGTAGCCGCGGTGTTCCTAACAGTGACCCATCGCACTCAAGGTAACCTTGGCGCCCCTAACAATGAACCATAGTGACACAGGTAGTCGCGGCGCACATTTTGGGATCCACTGGTCATTGACAATAAAATTCTCTTAATTTTTTTTGTTTTGTTTTAATTAAAGGTCATTGCGGAAGAAATTATAATTCAAGCTGTGACCTTTGGCTCGTTAGGTCTGAGCGAGTTACACAAAGGTTGTTGAATTGCGCGCACAACCTAGAGACTTGTTCTTGCTTATAATTTTATATGACTAGTTTGTAACTCAATTCAGAATATTTTACTCTATATTTATTATTTTACAAGGCAACATCTTAAATGGCAATATTTGGTCATAATGACAAAATTTGGTCTCAGCTATTAATATTGCTTGCCCCTTAAAATTAATTTATAACTGAAAGCTTCAACAAAATATGTTTTCGATTACTCAAAATAGGGTTTATAAAAAAATATATTATAATAAACAGCAAAGTGTGGGCTAACTAATTTTCTCACCACAAGTAGTAACTGATTCTGATATGGAACTGATATTTTTAATAAAAAGACAAGCATATGTTACTTGTTATGAAACAAGCCCCTTGTAACCTCAAATTTAATAGCTTAATGGACATTGAATCTCGCGAATTGTGAATAAACCTAACTTTTCCGTGCCAATATACTAGTTGATTATTGCACCGCTAGACTGCGTAAGTAACCTCCCCGAGTTGCCACTTTGCCGGGTAATGGGGTAGGCCTTTATCGTGTATCTAAACACTGTACGTACTGAGTCAGATTCAATTAACCGAGGCAACTACACGGAGTGGCTCACTGTAGACTTAAGTGGTATTACGACGTTTTAACATATATTGCCTGTTGAAAGAAAATATGCCCTTATATGGCCGTTACTGCGTGACAAAAAGGGTTAACTAGAGTAAGCCTAAATATTTCCTCCAGCATCGGAGGGTGGCGCCACCATGAAAAAAATGAAACAATGAAAATTCAACTTGCTTCAATTTACTAATTCATTAAACAATAGAAATCAGCACTAAATATTGATTTTTTAGGTAAGTTTTGAACTTAACAGAACTAATTATAAGTTTATAATAGAAAATTTACAACTGTTCTTTATATTAAATATGAATCTATATTAAAATAGACGTTATACAAATAACTGTTTAAGGGTACCTGGGAAAAACCTTTTTAAGAACACATATGTAAATATAACTTTATAATAAAAACATAGAAAATAATTTAACGTATTAATATAAAAGTTCGATAAAATACAATAGATGACTGTTTAATGAAGCATACAAAAACAATTTAAGAACATATGCTTAAAGATATAGACATAGCTTTCTCATATAAACATGTGTTAATTCAACATATTAAAATACCAGTTCCATTTAACTCAGTTAAAATAACTGATAAATGGAACATACACACATGAGCAAATAAACAATAAGCATATACAAATGAGCAAATAAATTGTTAAATGGTCTATAAAGTTTCAAAAATTATATGCTCAAATTATATTTATAACTAAATGGTACAAATTTCGGGCAAATGCAATGAAAACATATGTAATGAGTAAAGCGTTGCTAAGATAAAGTTTAATGTAAATGCGTACGGAGAGAAACAAAAGTAGAAAAAATGCCAGGGGAATGTATTCATCTAAAAAGAAAAAACATTGTGAATGTGTTTAGCAAGTGCTCGAGAAATATTGTGATCAGGGAACGTAGTCAAAGTCCCAGTGGGCATCGATCCGTGATTTGCAGTTACAACTAAATTACGGACCACGTAAATCTGTTTATTGAAACACATAAAAATAACAGTTCAATAGAAAATATAGATGGTCTGTTTTAAGAAACGTTTGAAAATGTAACTGCAGGATGGAAGATGTAAAAAATTATTGTTTAATGAAACATAAAAATTATAACTGTTTATTAGGACACGTTAAATAATTATTTAATGGGTAATTAAAAATCATTTTCTAATGGGACATATGCATATATATATATATAAATATATATATGAAATTAAATCACTTAAAAAGTTGTTTAAAAATACTAATATTAAATTTGCGTTTTATACAAACAATACAATTAATAATCATATTTTGAAACAAAGTAATTACATTAGTAAATTGGATTTATGTGGGATATATAGTATAAATTGCCAAGATTGCAATAAAAATTATGTAGGTCAAACGAAAAAGAAAATAAAGGATCGCTACAAGGAACATCTCAATGCTTATATAAAACCAGATATATATAAATCGAATATGGCTACTCATTGTATTACAAATAACCATAGTTTTCCAGACATACAAAATATGAATTTAATCAAACATATTAATAAAGGTTTGAAAATGAATGTTATGGAAAACCTACATATCTACAAATATAAATTAAATAACATACTCATTAAAGAACAGTCCCAACTTAAATCTAAACACAACACAATTTTTCATGTTTTGGATAGAATTTAAGATTTTATTAAACAGATAGTTCATTTAATGTCAAACAAATAGATCAAAGGGATAAAGTTATCAGTGGTTTATGTACATAGTGCAGTCAAATAGAGTAATGTTTGAATAGTTTTATAAATCATGTTAGTAGACTTTGAGAATGCTGGAACTGTACACCAGCGGAAAGCTTCAGCAAATTTGTAAATGTTGAATAAAATACATCTTGATTATGAAAAACTTTGAAGTTAATTAATAATTATAATAATCAAGAAAAAATAATCATCTTTATTATAATATATATATATATATATATATATATATATATATATATATATATATATATATATATCGGAACAAGTAAAAATAGCTCTCAAATAGAGCATGCTAAAAAATTAACTGTTTAATAAAATATGTAAAAATCTAACGCTTAGTAGAACAAATAAAAATAACTGGTAGTTAACGTTATAGAATAACTCTTTTTGAACACTTAAATTAGGTTTTCTATGAAAATATTAAAAAATACTCTTTAATGGGACACGTGAACTTACCTATCGGAACAAGTAAAAAACACTCTCTAAAGAATCAATTGTTTATTAGAAAAAGTAAGAAACTGACGTTTAATATAACAAATAATAATAGCTGTTTAATAAAGCGTTATTTCAACCACTGTCATAACTGTTATACAAGTAATAATATACAGCATAACTGTAATACAAGTAATAATATACAGCATAACTGTAATACAAGTAATAATATACAGTATAACTGTTATACAAGTAATAATATACAGTATAACTGTTATACAAGTAATAATATACAGCATAACTTTAATTCAAGTAATAATATACAGCATAACTGTAATACAAGTAATAATATAGAGCTTAACTGTAATACAAGTAATAATATACAGCTTAACTGTAATACAAGTAATAATATACAGTATAACTGTTATACAAGTAATAATATACAGCATAACTTTAATTCAAGTAATAATATACAGCATAACTTTAATTCAAGTAATAATATACAGCATAACTGTTATACAAGTAATAATATACAGCATAACTTTAATACAAGAAATAATATACATCATAACTGTTATACAAATAATAATATACAGTATAACTGTAATATAAGTAATAATATACAGAATAACTGTTATACAAGTAATAATATACAGCATAACTGTTATACAAGTAATAATATACAGCATAACTGTAATACAAGTAATAATATACAGCATAACTGTAATATAAGTAATAATATACAGCATAACTGTAATATAAGTAATAATACACAGCATAACTGTTATACAAGTAATAATATACATCATAACTTTAATACAAGTAATAATATACAGCATAACTTTAATACAAGTCATAATATACAGCATAACTGTAATATAAGTAATAATATACATCATAACTGTAATACAAGTAATAATATACAGCATAACTGTTATACAAGTAATAATAAACAGCATAACTGTAATATAAGTAATAATATACAGCATAACTGTTATAAAAGTAATAACATACAGCATTAACTTTAATACAAGAAATAATATACAGCATAACTGTTATACAAGTAATAATATAAAGCATAACTGTTATGCAAGTAATAATATACAGCATAACTGTAATATAAGTAATAATATACAGCATAACTGTTATAAAAGTAATAATATACAGCATAACTTTAATATAAGTAATAATATACAGCATAACTGTAATACAAGTAATAATATACAGCATAACTTTAATATAAGTAATAATATACAGCATAACTGTAATATAAGTAATAATATACAGTATTATTTATGGTATTAAATAATATCGTTAAAAATACTTTACAAATAGAAGCACGAGGGTTACAGAAGCGTATTAGATAGTGTAGATATAACAACTTGAAGCAACTGTGGCGTAAATGTTTATATTAAATAAAAACAACCTCTTACCACAAATTCAACAATTTTTATTTTAACCCAATGTACATTTCGATTACAAAGTAATCATCTTCAGAGGTATTTTACAAATAATTTAAATTTCGGAGGCAAACTTCTCTTTTCACATCTTAAGGAAGTGAGTAATAAATTAACTTTTAAATTTAGTGTTTGAAACTTATTATGCTCTTTTAACCCAGAAGTCATGTTGATAACAACTCGAAGCAACTGTGGCGTAAATGTTTATATTAAATAAAAACAACCTCTTACCACAAATTCAACAATTTTTATTTTAACCTAATGTACATTTCGATTACAAAGTAATCATCTTCAGAGGTATTTTACAAATAACTTTAGTAATAACTTTAGTTATTTGTAAAATACAGCTGAAGATGATTACTTTGTAATCGAAATGTACATTAGGTTAAAATAAAAATTGTTGAATTTGTGGTAAGAGGTTGTTTTTATTTAATATAGTGTAGATATGTTTAGAGCTAATGGGTTAGCAGACGAGAGGTGCTATTTTGTAGCGTAAATAATGGAAACGTTATTAATCTAACACGAATTATGCGAGTTAACATTTACACGAAAGGTTAAAAATAACAGTCTACTCTCGCCATTCTTCAAAGTTAACAAGATTTATTATTGCTGCTCTTTGCTTTCCGGCTCCTGCTTTTAGATTTATCACCGTTCTTGGAAAAGTGTCAAAACTCTTGAAATATTAAAAACCGAGTGATATAACCATATATTTTAAATACACAAATCTATTTCCAGCGCCATATTTACAAGATCTTTTTTATAGCTGCAACAATGTGTTAAATACAGTTTTCTGTTTGAACACACCGAACAGCTGTTACCAAACATCAGCTGCACGCACAGTTCTTGTGGACCTGTCTTGGTGAGTGATTAGAATAGGCGGGCCGCAGTCATTTGTAACCCTGATTGGAGCATTTCAAAAGCGTTAAACTACATTCATTTTGATCGTTTCCACGCACATTCAATTTGTTTCATTGAATATTTTTAATATGATGTATGGACATCAGATAGTACTAGTTTAATCTCGGACGCAGTCGCCCACGGAAGTAGAAGAAGAAAGCAGAGGCAAAGATTACCGATTGGCGGTCGAGACAACGTGATTCAGCACGTGTGGTCTATTAACTTGATTTGGCAATATTTGGTTCGTTGGCTAGTGCCAAAGCAGGTTAATAAAATGGGCTGAGTAAAGTGAAGCTTCGAGAAGGAGGGGGTTTGGAGGTCCCCGAGATTATTCAGCGTCTGTCACCGACAATGGCTGTGGGTAGGAATATGGGAACAGGGCTTTTGGTAGGGGCTGGATGTAGGAAGGGCATCTGCAAAGAGGGATCTGTTTTGAATGGGACAGTAATAAGGATTTTATTTTGGGGGACTACGTTTATTTTAAACATTTAGAATAGCTGACTGACTCCCTTGTTTTTTTTGGGGGGGTGACATTTTATTGTTTTGTGTGTCGATTCATGTATGTAGGAAGGGTGTTTGTGGGACATAAGATAGTGTAGAAATGTGTAATAAGACTTAGAGCTAGAATGGAATAACAAAACTGTGATGGATGATCTTAAACTAACTTAACTAGCATTTTATATGATGAAACAGATACATGATGATAATAATAGGAATCAACAAACAGGAGTTAAACACTTATTAAATTTAAACATATTAAGACTATAACTTAAAAACTAGTAGCCTATTCTAGTAGGCGAGAGGTAGAGTACTGGGAGAGGAAGTGCGAGTTGCAGAGGTGTTATGGAGGATCGAGAAGGACTTTGGGAGGAGGACGGAAAATAGGAGAGGGTCCATCTGAGTTTGCCAGATCCCTAAGGTGGGGGTAATATGAGCTTTCGGCATTACCGAAGAGATTCGGTGAGAGGGATCTGACAAAAACAGCAAGCGATTGGGAGCGAAGGGAGTTTCAGATGGGGACATTTGACAGGAACCAAGGAGAGTTGGAGAAGAGTCTGGGGGAAGAGGATTGGAAGGACTCAAGAGATTTCCGAGACGTGTTGGAGCAAAGAGGCTACCAGACAGGAGATGCATAGGTGAGGACGGGACGAAGAAGCATTCGGAACACGTGGTGTTTGATTTTGTAAGGAATGGTACTTCTGCGGCAGAGGAGAGGGTAGAGCTTATCACGGATAGCTCTACTCTTGGTAAGGAATGAGGAAGCTTGAGAGGAGAAGTAAAGGCGCTTATCTAAGGTGACGCTTATCCAATGTTTTTAACAGAAGACCTCCAGGATATGGGCCTCCAGTCAATAAGGATGACTCGGGTGTGCGGTCGTAGCTTTCTGGTGAAGCAGATGACTTCTGTCTAGAGTCATATTGTCTGACTCTTCCCAAAGAAAGAATGTAAGGGAGAACGCAGAGGATAATATAGATAAGTTATACATCCTATATGCGGGCAGTCGAACAGACAAAGAAATAAAGTTTCATCTACTGTTAGGAAACAGAGGGAGTTCATGCACCCTTGCATTTACGAGTGTACTGCTACTTCGAGGATGGACACTCCCTTATTTGTAAAGTACTGTCACTAGAAGACGTGAAACCTGTAATTTCAAATCTTTTTTTTAATTTCCTGCTTGGCAAGACCCGAAGCTAACAATCTTGTTGGTCATGTTTGTTTTAATAGAAGTTTTAAAATATCTTCAATAAAAAATTAAGAACATAAAAATACATTTTTTGTGATATTTTACTATACATTTGTAGTTTGCTTTAAAAAAAAAAATAAATAAAGTCTTCAACAAAGTTCAAAGACACAGATCTCAGCTTGTCCTTTTAGTCTAAACCTCAACTGATCGTAACAAACTCTATCGTTCGTATTGGATAAGTTATTAACACTTTGTCCCGTTACGAACAAATACGCCGCTTCACTGTCTAAGTGGAACATAGAGACAGTAACTTATACTTTTCATAAATTAATTTTATTAAAAAAAAAACTAACTCAGAATGTTTGCAATTTTTTTACTTCAACTTCTAAAATTTTAATCTACTTTCTCTTGTATCGCAGGTTGTTAATTTATCAGGAGGATATCCGGGGAAATATGCTCATCTAAAAGGCAGCAGCCTTCTAAATCTTAAGTAAGTTTAGGTTTCCTAATGTCGTAAAGCATAGCAGAAATAAAGATATATTCCTTGCAACCGATTTGTAATGTATGTATCACTACATTGTAAGGGAAGCAGATAAATAGGTAGTCCATAGTTTGTAGAAGAATAAATTAACTGTTGTCTGAGCTGAATTACTTTGTTTTTATTCAAGAAATTAAAATAAATCTGAACTGTATATATTTGTATACTAACACAAATATCTGATAAATGTAATAAGATATTGTAAAAAGTAAAATTTGCTCAAGCTATAAAATAATATGTCTACTCTAGCACTATGCTTATACGTTTATTTATTTTTTTATAAACTGTAACTACCAATACCCCCCCCCCCCCCCGAAAACATATTATTTCTGTAATGCAGCTCTGTAATATGATTCCATGCCTTTTTCTGTTTAATTTTATATAAAAAGATACCAAACTTTGTATATTTTTGTTTTTAATTTTGGTTTCAATTCGGATAATGCTTTTTGAAACCAGCAAGCTACGTTGTGGTATTACTTTTCTATTTGTGCAATTTTATATCCATCTCAGCATTAGCTATTACTATAATTATAATAATGCTATCTGTATAGTTCTTTATAGAACAGATAATCCTTCTGTACGTACTCATTGCCCTCTGTGCGTACTCATTGCCTTCTGTGCGTACTCATTGCCCTCTGTGCGTACTCATTGCCCTCTGTGCGTACTCATTGCCTTCTGTGCGTACTCATTGCCTTCTGTGCGTACTCATTGCCCTCTGTGCGTACTCATTGCCTTCTGTGCGTACTCATTGCCTTCTGTGTGTACTCATTGTCATCTGTACGTACTCATTGTCTTCTGTGCGTACTCATTGCCCTCTGTGCGTACTCATTGCCTTCTGTGCGTACACATTGCCCTCTGTGCGTACTCATTGCCTTTTGTGCGTACTCATTGCCCTCTGTGCGTACTCATTGCCCTCTGTGCGTACTCATTCCCCTCTGTGCGTACTCATTGCCCTCTGTGCGTACTCATTGCCCTCTGTGCGTACCCATTCCCCTCTGTGCGTACTCATTCCCCTCTGTGCGTACTCATTGTCCTCTGTACGTACTCATTGTCCTCTGTGCGTACTCATTGCCCTCTGTGCGTACTCATTGCCTTCTGTGCGTACTCATTGTCCTCTGTGCGTACTCATTGCCCTCTGTGCATACTCATTGCCCTCTGTACGTACTCATTTTCTTCTGTGCGTACTCATTGCCCTCTGTGCGTACTCATTGCCTTCTGTGCGTACTCATTGCCCTCTGTGCGTACTCATTGTCCTCTGTACGTACTCATTGTCCTCTGTGAAACCTATATTAATGCCACCTAAGCAATCCTAAACATTTAGTAAGAGCATATATGTGTTAAATCATGTATAGAATATATTATTTAAAAATCCCATGTATCGCCAACATCAATGCTATGTAAGTCACGAGGGGTAGAGGATGCGAGTTATAGCAAGAGACTGACAAGCCGAAGCGTAGTCGGTCCTACCACTGTGCCTAGACGTGAGGTAGTGAGAGACCGTGCCACGGCCTTCCAAATCCACTAGTCGGCTCATGCCTGCTTTCTAGATAGCCTTTTTCAGTACAAGTTGTTATTTATTTAAATTATCTGAGAAATTTTATCTCCTACAATATACTTATTATCAACGTGACAAACTTTTAATAAAAGTTAAACTTTTCTCAAACTTTAAGTAACAAATTTAAATTTAAGAACATATTCTACATCTAATCAACTTACACAATACAATGTGTATGCGGCCTTCAGGGTGCATATAGGTTGCACTAATTACATTCAATATCTGTTCGATACAAAGGTGAAATAATTTTCAACAAATTTCTAAATTCTCAATATACTCATCTTCACTTCTTTTGAGAATATTTATGTGTATTCGAGTAGACTGTTCTGTCTTCATAACATTAAAATATATCAATATGTGTCCCGTTTCGGAATGACTGTGTTTTCAAAACTTAAATAGTATTAGACTGGTTAACTATTTAAGTACCGGGAACGCGTCAACAAAGGAATATATTTTAATGTTAGGAAAGCAGAAAAATGTACTCGAATATATATAAATTCTACAATTTACATTGGAGTTGTATCTCCAATGCTATCACCCTGTCGGAAATATCAATATAACTTGCAAACGGAGGGGTGAAGGGGGTTAAAGATGAGATAAAAGCATCCCTCACTGTAACCCGACAGCATCGACACTCATCCTAATTTTACTCGACGTAATTGTAATGCAAAAATTATGCAAATTCAGATTTTCCAATCGAATAAAGGGACTGAATAAACTCTGAGTGCGTATGAATATAGAATGCTTTTATCTTTGTACAACCGTTAATTTAACTTCGATTGATATTTTAAAATTAATAATACTTACTTCGATTGTGAAATATTCAGATCTATGTTTGTGTTCTGTGTTTGTTCACGTGATTCTTGTGTTTCTTTGTGTTTTTCACAATGTGTTTGTTGTGTGTTTGTGCACAAAGTATTTATTTTACATCTAAACGTGAAAATAACAATAGTCGGTTGTCAATAAGCCCTTGCTTCAGAGTAAGTAAAATGAAAATTATGGACATTTTGAGAAAAAACTGTGCTACTGTTGACGATTATTTCCTGTAAAATTTTGTATCATTTCTCCGAGTGTATTACAGTTTGCGTTTAACAATAGATTTTTAAAAATGCATTAGCATAAATAAAATTAGATAGGGTGGGCAAACATTATCTCTCAGTATAGGAACTGCATAATTTAGCCTCTATTTGTATTTAGGTGTAAATGAGTTAAGGTTTGTTTAGAAGCACAATAAACTCAACACAACGTATTCGAATAAATATTTAGTCCATCACGAAGCAGCAAATCGTACTAGCGTACTCGAAAACACTCATTAATAAAACTTTCCAAAATAGCTGTTATAATTCCAAGCAAATTTTAGGCGCTCTCAGGTCGGAACGAAACACCGGATGTCGGTACACTGCTTGTTTCAGCAACGCCAAAGATCAGCTGTTTCTACAGCTAGCGACGGTAACGATGGGTTAGGGACAAAGTACTAGTATCATTTTACATTATAACATTGTGGATTTACGTTATTGCTTTAGAAGGGCTTAAGCAAAAATATTGTTCCAGTGTTAATAGATTAACCATTAGTTAATTCATAAGAACCATTAGAATAATACCTCATTGTACTATTGTAGACTGGTAATGAGCTGGGGTAAGTCTTACAAACTGTCGGAAATATTTATAGTTTATAGTCCATAAAACAGAGACCAATAAATCTGTGTCGTGAGTGCGTGCGTGCAAGTGTGTGCTTGTGTGCGCGTGATTGTGCGTGCGTGCGCGCGCGTGTGTGTGTGTGTGCGCGTGCATGTGCGTGCGTGTGTGTGTGTGCGCGCGCGTTCGTGCGTGCGTGTGTGTGTGAGCGATCGTGAGTGCAAGCGCTAGTGCGTTCGCATGTGTGTGTGCGCAAACGTGGGGCTTGTGTGTGTGTGTGTGTGTGTAAGTGTGTGTGTGTGTGTGTGTGTGTGTGTGTGTGTGTGTGTGTGTGTGTGTGTGTGTGTGTGTGTGTGTGTGTGTGTGTGTGTGTGTGTGTGTGTGTGTGTGTGTGTGTGTGTGTGTGTGTGTGTGTGTGTGTGTGTGTGTAAGAGTGTACGTGCAAGCGCTAGTGCGTTCGCATGTGTGCGCGTGTGTGTTCGCATGTGTTTGGGCTTGTGTGTGTAACTTAATATTGAAGTTCAATGTGTTATTTTACTCAAGACAACACGGATAACCAAGCAATACGAAATTAATTAACATTAATAATACGGTTTTTCAGCATAACTCTTTCCAAAATCTTTGATAACACTAAGAGCTACTTTGGGGGGGGGGGTGTTACTGAAACAAGCGATCTGATTGTTGGGGGTGGGGGTTGTCTAATAGAGACCACAATTAGAGACTTTTGTATGATTGAGGAGAGGAGGCGTTGTGCTACGTCTGAACAAGGTGTATTCAGGAGGGTGAAAAGCAACTCTCATTTATGTCCATTGTTGGACTGAATAGAGGCAAACATTTTCCTAGAACCCTTATGAACAGAAAAAATACGTCCTTTTCTTTGAATCAGTTTGCCATTTCTCTGTGATTAGTAATTATGGGATGAAAGATACTGTAACGCCCATTTGATAGCCAATATTTTGATCACAAATTGTATACCAATTCTTCCTGTAGGCTATATAAGAATGACACAGCGTGTTCACAGTAACCTATACTGTGGGCAACACTGTTCTCGGCACACATAAGACGTTACTGATTTAAGGTTTGGGATTTATAATTTTAACGTATAGTAGTATCTCGCAAAACGCCTTGAAATGTAATTAAACTTGCTATTAACCACCAGATATTACAAATTTAAACCATCTACTTTAACATTTCAATGACACATTGATTTGCGCGGTAAGCTTTAGCGTTTTTAGGCCAAGCTGGAAATGAAAAGTGTGTATTTCGAACCAATATTTTTTAATGTGTGGAATAGTGTATGTAAGTATTTGTATATTCCTTTTGAGTAGGTTTGCGACTTACAATCGCAAAAAATAAGATTTGTGTGCGAGTTTTATAAAGCTATGAAGTTTGTGTACCATGTGTATAACAACGTGCTAATAGTCCTTTGTTAAAGTTTTGCGAGTTATTATGACAAAAAAAATAAAGCCAATGCGTTGAATTGTTATCGTTTTACATGTGCCGTGAAGAGGGGGAATTGATATTTTAAAAAATTGTTAATATCTGGGGCGTGAGCGGAAGTTTTCATAATTTTGTTTCGTATTCATAAGCCTTTCTGCAACACCCGGTATAATTTTTGTTTCTTGAAATCGATTACGTGGGAACGGGAAATAAATATCGGAATTAGTCAATTGCACAATTCTGTGCTCATAGGGAAATTAAAGTATTTAATAGTTTGATACAATATTTAATGTTAGAAAACATTACGAGAGTAAAACTTAATATAATTTTCTACCAACATCTGTACTTAGAATTAAAAGGCTTGAGAGACAGCGGTTTGGAGATTCTTTTATCGATTGAAAATTAGTTTAAATCGTTCAGTTTTGTATTAAAATTCATAATAATTTCAAACTCTCATAAATAGATAGTTTGCTAAAAAACTATCACTAACAAACTTCTATGGAAAGGCATTATTGTTTCTGGAAGACAAATAAACAAACAAATAAACAACTGCAGTGTATAGGTCTACAACATTTCTCTCTCTGCTATGGGTATCGATAAGTATGGTCCATTTTTCGCGCTACACAGAAGTACCGTCGTTAATCGATATCTACCCATCGAGTTCAATATCCGAGGACGATCCTACTTTCTCGACATTTTCTTTTCCATAATTCATGTAAATCACTAGTTTTCACCTACCATTCATTCGTTTTCATGTATTAATTCTTGCTTGTGTATGCATACGATTAAGTTGGTATCTGAGCCCGGCGAGTGACGTCACAACTCATTCTGTTTAATAATTATCCCGCTAGGGGTACATCATAGATGCAATTTGCTTTCCAGGTTACACAATCGCAGTCTGATTGCTTTCTGAATAGATTGTGTTGTGTTGCGCAACGTGGACTTGTTTCTTTTAAATCTAAATATGATTCATGGCTCTTTTGGCATTATGCAATGTTCCTTGTTTCACTTAGTGTGTGAGGACATCCGTTTGAGAGTCCATGCAGGTGATATTTTCTTAAAATAAATGAAGTAGATCATTAAAAAAAAGAAAATTATTTATGTTAACCAATAAACCTCTCGGAACGGATCATCTCATCAAGTTAGCCAAATTATATACATAGATAAACAATGTAAGCGATAGTAAAAAAGGTCTCCTACAAGGTAAAGTATCTGAGATGGGATAATCTCTGTCTGGTACTTAATATTAAAAAAAAATTCCGTTGGAACTTAAATTTACGACTTACTAAACTTTAAATTTAAATATGTATGCAATAAAATTGCTAAGAATTTGAGTTAATTTATTAAGTATAGCCTTAAAGTCTCACCATCCTTAAAGTCCACGAAATGTGTTTCTTAACTGTTCTTTCAACAAGTAAAACGCAAACAATTATATTTTCGAAAAATGTACACGATTTAAA
>JBAIZL010000005.1:85609416-85851916 GCA_036971475.1 Prosapia bicincta
GTGAGTTACGGACACTCCACAAATTTATCACTGATTTGCGAGGTAAGTTCTATCATTTTAAAGTTGGAAATAACAGGTTTGAATATATTCAATGCAATATTTTCTGTTTTTTGTATGGAATGGTGTCTATAAGTGTTTTGTTCTTTTGGTAATTTTGCGACTTACTTTCTATCTAATTTTTAGACTTACCTTGATTTACTATCACAAAAAATAAGAAGTGGGCGAGTGAGTTTTGTAACTGTATAAAGTTTGTGTGTGTCAGCAACTGTAATTTTCTGACGCACATTGTCATTTAAGGGCTGCTAGTAATCCTTACGTCCTTAAATAAAAATTTCTTGCTTTCAATTTTTTTTTTTACTTTCCATCGTCGGTTTTTCTCCAGTTCCTTTTTTGTCATTGTTTGAGGCAGAGCGAACGCAAAACAAAGGAAGTAAAACAATAAAGCAAACTGCACAGTAGCGAGGCGACCAGGAAGTTGTTTATGTACGACTGGTGAACGTGGGCCATTGGGGAAACGGGCGTAAAGCTGCAAGACTGAGTCTACACGCGATACGCTTGCAAATCGCCGACTAATGATACGTAATTATTGTTCCAACTGGCTTTACACGGCGTCGAATTTGAGGCCTGTGTTTACCCGTCTTTAAACAAACAGGTCTAAATGAAATGTGCCCCCATAAAGCGAGGAACGTCGTAATGGATTTAACACAGAGTCTTCCAGCTAGGACGATCAGCGGGTGGAACATTATAACTATAAATATGCACTGTTAATTATAACGTAATTGTTGTATGAATTTAAATATGACGAGTACCTCAGATAATTTTTCCCCTTATCTTTGCTGTTTCGGTAATGTAAAACCGTCATCATACTCGCCTCAAACTGTAATGTAATAATATTCTCCTTCATGGAACTGTGATAATGTCTGCCTGAAGATAACAGGGGCATAACACGTTTTCGCAACTCAAATCTTTTCAATATAAACTGAACATATTTTATGATGTTAAAGTACCAGGCCAAGATCTTACTTGACTTCTATGGGCAGTGGCAATATGGCTATCGATACCAAATTAAAAACAAACATAGGCTTATTGGCAATAACTAATACATTTAAGACCACAATAACACATTTACAAAGGTGTATAGATAAAACCTGTGTATAACTCACGGGATATAGCAAGAGTCGGGAGATTTGCAAGAGGAAAGTTCGCCGACGAGTGGGGGTGGAAAGCTGACCAGGTGTCTCCCCCTTCTTCGCATCTAGGCTCAGTAGTTGTGTCGGACTGGTACTTATAGCAGTCAGGTTCGACAATGGCTCCATTTACAGGCTTCTCGCCACTCCAAATGTTCATGTATGCCACTGTACATGTCCCTTGCTATTTACTTAAACATTACATGTATGACCGACCTGACTTTGAGCGGTGATGAAAGTGTTCTGGCCAATGCAAGGTACAGCCCTTACGTTTGTAGCTCGGACTGGAGGCGGCCCTGAAGCTAGTGCTGATTATCAATTATGCCTAAACATCGGACTTGTGTTTCGCATGAATTGTAGACATGTCACAGTTCTCCCATTGTACTGTATCTTCCCTTTTTCTTCTTCAAACACTTTCACATATTGGTGTCTAACTCTGTGGGTACAAAGTCGAGTAGCCCCACTGAAACCTTACTATAGACTAACCACCCACACAAGTCGAATTGAAACAAAAATGTAGAGTATAATTGGTGGATTCTGGGCATTGTTGAATCGTTGCCAATGTTCCAGAGTTTGGGCGTTATCTCATTACAAAGTAACCCGCATATCGGCCAAACACAACCTATAAAACTTTGCGAAATCATAAATCGTTCCGGCAAAGATTAAGATAGTCGGTTTGTATTTTCGCTACTGTAAGCGAACGAATATATACCGCCCTTCTTTTCATTTGTAAAACCGATAGCTCTTATCAAAAAGCAATACCGAGTGCGATAAAACACTCAGTTTTTCTTCCACTTTGCTCCTTAATTATTTCGGTATTAATCATGTTTTTCTACTACTTTCTCAAAGCATGCCCTCGTACATACACACACACACACACACACACACACGCGCGCGCGCACGCACACACACACACACACACACACACACACACACACACACACACACACACACACACATACACACACACAAACACAAACACACACACACACACACACACACACACACACACACACACACACACACACACACACACACATACACACACACAACCATACACACACACACACACACACACACACACACACTAACACACACACACACACACAAATATATATATATATATTTTTTTTTTTTCAAGATTAAATAATATACACTAATTACAGGAATAATTTATTGAATAATACACTCAAAGCTTTTCGTTGGTTGACATTACCAACATCCTCAGGAATTACAATACTAAGATTCTTAGTAATAAATTATTCCTGTAATTAGTGTATATTATTTAATCTCAAAAATAATTCTAACAGGAAAACATATTTGATATTCTACATATATATATATATATATATATATATATATATATATATATATATATATATATATATATATAATGAATAGTTACTATCTGGAGTATATCCGTTCATTCTGCAGTCCATAAATTCGCAGTTCCGACGTTTCGCTAGGATCTCATCCAGCATTGACGAGGTGAACCCAACAACAGTAGAAGAGCGAGTCAACTGTTTTTGGGTTCACCTCGTCAATGCTGGATGAAATTCTAGCGAAACGTCGGAACTGCGAATTTATGGACTGCAGAATGAACGGATGTACTCTAGATAGTAACTATTCTTCATAGTTTTCCATCCGTGAGGGAATACGTAGACTATCAGTATATATAATCATTGAACGTGTGACTGCTATCCCCAAGGAGCAAATGTACACACACAGAGAAATAAATAAATGTATATATATATATATATATATATATATATATATATATATATATATATATAATCATTGAACGTGTGGCTGCTACCCCCAAGGAACAAATGTTCGTCCCTCCTTTAAAGGATTCACTATTCCATTTCACGGCCTTTCCCAACTTTTCTTTTCTATCAACATAAACAATACAAAGTTCCGACTTAACACAGAGAAAGTTTAAAGACCCATATACACACTTATTCAAAGGCATTCATGGTGACTAATGGGTGACGTCAGTCGTAGAGTCACTATCGCAACATCTCGGCCGGTAAGATACCAAGATGCCAAGTGTAAGCTCTATAATATCCACGACTACAATAAACTAAAAGGACACCATAATGCAGTTTATGGCCCTAAAGGAAATCCGTTTGCCCATATTAGAAACGTAACACGAAAAATAAAAATTACCTAAAATAAACAGGAACGATTTTTTATAATCGGTGACTAGCTACATGAGTAAAACAAGACTGGTATAAAATACTGTAAAATAGAACACTACGAGTAGGCCTATAATATAAACAGGGAAATAGAAAAATGAAAGCTTAAAAAAAGCAAAATTATAATATCCGTTAAAAACGTGAGCGAAAGAAAACTCGCAAAAGAAATTAGTTCCCACGAGACAGTAATTGCAACAACAATGTATATTTAAGGCGAACAGAAGAATGAGTATAACTGCCTAAAATGGTATAAAATGTTTCTGAATTTAGTTGAGATCAAGGTAAGGGCTAAAACCCCCAGGCAACGAAAATAGAGAGACTGCCTTTATGCAGGGAGGGCGACTCATCTGAGGAAGACCTACTCTTTGTCAGAGTCACAACTAACGGTGCACCCCCTTCTAGCAAATAGGATGACGGGAGATTGGTATTAGGCAAGACGTAAGAAAGGGTCGGAGTTATCCCCCGGTATTGGAAATAAGGGAAAATTTAATCACTGCATGGGGAGTGTATTTTCCTTGTAGAGGCCTGCTCTTACCTGAGGTAAAGAGGAATGTATACTCAAGGATTAGTTTTGTTCCGGAGGCACTTGAAAAACCAATGGTAAAAATACTGGAAGAGAGGTTTTCTGTTTCTAAACAGGGATTAGCCATTAACACCTGCCCAGCCCTCGTGGTCTGTTTTTTAGCTCCACAGTTATCTCACAACTGAAAAGAAATCCATGGAGTTACGCTTAGGGAAACTAGCGGCACATCCAAGGACAAAAATCGAAAGGTTCGTGCTGAAAACATCAGAAAATGAAAACAAGTGAGGAATAAATAACTCAGTTATGCATGAGTATTAAAAGTTTAATGGGTTGTGATACATGACGAACAAAAACACACCTATCCAACAGATATAGGCCTATTCTATAAAAACAAATTAAATGTTTTAATAGCTAAATCTGGTTGATATCAATGCAATCTCAGTCAGTAAAACTAAAATTTAAATAAGTTTGGAAAGTCAATACAAATAATTCAGAGCCACAAAGAAGTTAGGGGTGCTAAATTGCTTTAAACGTTAGTAACTTTTTAACAATAAAAAGGATATAGAAAATAAAATTCCTGCCCATCAGTCCTGTGGTATCGCAATCAGCCGGGAAGCCCCCGCCTACACAAGCCGTGTAGGTGTCGGTATAGCGGTTTCCCATTGTGTACAACAACATGCCCTTTAGGTGCACTGCTAACAATGTAGTCTTTGAGAACACCATTCATTGTTCAGCTTTAACTCTGACCGGTTAAATTGTTTTTACTGGCACTAGAGCGCATGCGGGATGGTAGGTCAGTAGGGCGTTGTATACTCTTAACTTAGACACAGAAACTTTTAATATTTAGAATACATTGTATAACTGGGTTAGCGAATACGGAGTTAACAAGCGACTAGCAAATCTAAACCTGCCTTTATAGTTTCTTTTTGCTTTGTTTGTAAGGTTATATATATTAACCACAGCATTGCATATATATTCGAGTACAATTTTCTGTCTTTCGTAACTTTATACTTTCTTTTCTTGACGTGTTTCGGAATGGCTCCATTTTCAAAACATAAATAGCACTGTAAAGCAGTAATATTCAAATGCAGAAAGTTGTACTCGAATATATTCAAATATTCCTATCAGAAGTGAAGATGTTGAGAATTTCAAAGCATTGTACACACAAAGTAGAACATTAAACTCAGAATAATGGCAACATTTCATCTCTGGCAAGATTACTTTTAAATCCTATGAAAGTGTTAGGAATCCACATTTTATAATTTTACCTAAAATTCCAGAAAAATGATTTATTTACATTCTTACTGAGTAGCATATAGACACTTCTCCGATAGAGAAGAGGTCTACACGGCCCTGCACACGTGACGTCACTATCCCCTTCTATCAGTAGGGTTTATGTCCGAAGCTTAATCCTGCCCATGTTCACAATCCTTAATGTCCTTCGAGGTGATACTATTCATTGAGTGATCGTTTTAAACTGTAATATTTCAAATAAGTAATATTTTAAATGTAAAAGAGTTTCTCTTATTGAAGTAAGCTATTGTAACCAGTCTTACATTTCAACAGGTGAATGGTAAGTCGGAAGGGAGCAGGTAGAGATCCCGTGAGTTACTCTAACATTATCCCCTCGGTTTACCCATCCCGAGCGTGTCAGGTATAACACTAACACACAAAATTCCCATTTGAAGAGTAAATTCACTTACCTAGTGTCCCTAAGGACACCTCGAGACGTTCAACACTCCCTATTTTCCCACGGGATATTCTCTGAATGGCGTCTTTGACTTTCAATTGACTAATTAGCTCGTTTTCATTAAACCAACCCCTAATAAACTCAACTCACCCTTCTCAAGTTTTTAATCCAACTGGCGTATTTATGTAACGTCTCGAGGTGTTTTTCATCCATTTTAATTCTACTTCTAAATTACTTTCTGTTTCATTTTCGTAATCTAGACATCAGAAAAGACTTTTGCGATTTTTCTGTTAGTTTCGTTTTTCGGAGTAGGGAAAGAGATTATTTCCAGACGAGGGGTGAGAAGGGGCTCTACTTTGTTTTTCCTTTCATTATTCATTCTCGTCATCAAAACTTCTTAATATCTTTTTAATTGTCGAGATTATTTTTAACTCGGAAGCGTTTCTCGTCGTTTAAGTTTGGTTCTGTGCTGCGAGATATGATTTAACTGATGCTTTCGTGTTATGAGATTTTTTCCAGTAAACGCAAATTGTAATTCTACAGATGACATAGAGGAAATAATTCTTGAACATTATAACTACGTGCACAAATATGAGACAAAATTTTATTTGGCAAACGTATTTTAATCAATTAAATTCTTACATATAACGTATTTGATTTACACTAGGGACAAAAACAATTGTTCACTCTCACTATTAAAACCTAACTTTCAAAACTAAACAAACAAGTGTCTAAATAAAATAGCTACAACGAACTTGAGATCCGATTCAACGGCAAAGACGTCTTTGCTCTGCAATAAAGTTTGATTGATGAACCCACAAGCAAAGATAGAGCCACAGTCGGACTAAACAATGGAATAAAATGAGATCATTTAAAGTTGGATAGACGGAGCCTAACAATGGCTCAGAGCTTGGTGGGTGTTTATCTCTTCTGAAGTCTATTGTTGGCTGAGGTCAGAGTGTCATAAGACCATCAGACTTTGACTGGCTGCAGCGTTTACATTGTGTCCTAACGTTCTATCATGTAAAGTAGCCGAACAAGAATATCTCGGCTCAGCCTAAACTTTAACCTAAATGTGTAACAGGCTTGGGTTATGCTACACGCATAACAGATAATAAGGTTTTTAATTTCAATAAAGAAGAAAGGGAGAAGCATAATTTGCAAATTACTTAAGGACATACAACTCCATTAATGTGGGTAAATTACAGTGGAGCGACCGTGCCCATACTAGCCATGATAGCCCTTCCTCGTACTTTGGTCGTACCTCTGTAGAGGGAGCTGGAACACGCCCCCTGTCTTCGTGTACTCGAGCAGGACACTTTCTTGTTATAGTTACGTAAGAGATGAGTGGATTCACAAGTATAAGTGGTTTATAACTTACGGAAGAGCCAATAAGGGATGCTACGAGAGATAGTAGCTGAAAAGTTTTCAGAAACTGATCAGATCTTGTTTAACATTTTGGGGAATTATCCGTAGTAAATTTCGAAAAAAAAATATTTAAAACATTCTCTTATAAATTGTCTTAAAGGTAACGCAAATAAATAAGAAGGCGTATAAAAGTTTTGGTAAAGTTTGAATACGTCTAAAAACTTTGTAACGATTATCGATTTTCGAAAATAGCTTATTTTTGAGTAATATCTCAAGTAATATTTAAAACCATCTAATAAATGAAAAGTTTTCCTATTTCAAAATCCTAACAAATAATTGTGGACTATTTCACGCCAACCTTTTTCTATATAAAACAACCGTATCACGATATAGTCTACGTAGGGCTACACAATGTAGACTATCTGATATCAGTTAGTCATTGCCTCCAGAAAATGCAAAGATTTTTAGTAAAACATTATGATACTCATGATCTACAATATTATTACTCATTATAAAACAATTTAAAAAATGTGCTCCAAACATCAAGACCGACCCGTACGCCCACTGCGGCATGAAGAATGGGTTCCGATGGGAACCGCTGATAGCACCGCGTGTCATATTCCCTATTATACGCCGTGCAAACGATATCCAAACAAGAAGATAAACATCTCTTACCTGTAGACCAGATATGAACGATAATGACATCTTGAAACTTTCCTCTACTAATCAAAAGCTACAAAGCGAGGAATGAGACAATTATGAATAGACAATCTTGTGTTGCTGTTCATGACGGGCTGGTTGTTAATTACTTATTACACTTTTTCTATTCACTTCTTCTACTCTTCCTTCTATATATACGAAGAAGTCGTAAGACGAAAACGTTTTTTTATTTTAAGTAAGTTAACAATTCAACAACTCTTAGTTAACAAAAAGTCTGGTCGCAAGTAATAGAGAAAGTGTAATAATTGTGTTTGTACAGAAGTTTGTAACTACAATGAATTTTTAATTAAGTCATTTTTTATTATAATATTTTTTGTTACTTATAATTTAGCGTTGCTACCTGAACACATTATAATTGTATCCGTAGTCTGTATTATTATTATTGTTATTATTTTTACTATAGGACTAGGCCGCTCAAGAACCGCGTCACTGTAACCGTTTGGTTACGTTTATAGATTTTAAATTTAGATGTGTGCATTAGTTTTTCGTGCATTTCTATACTTCGTCTCTCCTGTTTGCTTTCAAAATCTTCCTAAAGGGCTTCATCTTATTCCTTGTCCAGTCACTCACATCTTCGTACTAACCATCCAGTTGCTCTAGTAAAGATCCCTTCAACACCTGACTGCAACGTCGGTTTTTCCACCCTGACTGCAACGTCGGTTTTTCCACCCTGACTGCAACGTCGGTTTTTCTACCCTGACTGCAACGTCGGTTTTTCCACCCTGACTGCAACGTCGGTTTTTCCACCCTGACTGCAACGTCGGTTTTTCCACCCTGACTGCAACGTCGGTTTTCCCACCCTGACTGCAACGTCGGTTTTTCCACCCTGACTGCAACGTCGGTTTTTCCACCCTGACTGCAACGTCGGTTTTTCCACCCTGACTGCAACGTCGGTTTTTCCACCCTGACTGCAACGTCGGTTTTTCCACCCTGACTGCAACGTCGGTTTTTCCACCCTGACTGCAACGTCGGTTTTTCCACCCTGACTGCAACGTCGGTTTTTCTACCCTGACTGCAACGTCGGTTTTTCCACCCTGACTGCAACGACGGTTTTTCTACCCTGACTGCAACGTCGGTTTTTCCACCCGCATTATACGAACATGACGCTCTTTTCTCACGTTCTTGGAAATTAATTCTCCAGGTGAAGCAATCTCAGTAATCTTACGATCGGAACCCCTTCTTGTGCTAATCAAAGAGCCGGATGACGGTCGAAGAATGTCAAGTTACGCCTTTCCATTAACTTTTGATTAAGGCGACCTTTTCCATGTCTAACCATTTACCTGAGTAAGCTCTCCCAATTCACAAATCCTCGTCTTGATCCCAGTTATACGAGATATCCAACTCACAACATAAACCAAACATATAAAGCGATCATTCTGAGTTCCATTTTGGAGTATAAGAGAAGCTCTCTCTACATAACGATGTTTGCTTAGTGGCCGCCACAATCGTTGTCATCGCTCTCAAGCCCGAACACTCGAAGTCTTCCCCCTTCAAAAATAGCCTCTCTTCGCCCCGGATGAGAGTAATTAAAGTAACCCTGTCTACGCGGTGTCATAAGTTTCCCCAAATAACAACATCAGACGTTCATTATCTCTATTACTTAATCCGACCTAACCTTTGCATCACCCATCCTTTATGCTTCTTCTTCCAAAAGAATATAACAGAAAAACTATATTCTGACTCCAATAGAGAGTAGGTCTGCTTCATGTGAGCGAGCATGCAGACGTGATGTTACGATCGCCACTATACGCTCTACCCCAAGGGTTGTGGCCCAACTTTCATACCTACATTCAAAATTCTTACTAGACGATGTTAGTCATACACGATGGAATATTCAACACTCTAATTTACGAATTTTCTTCTTAACTTCTCGTCGTTAAAGAGGCCTCGTTTCTCCTCGTCGTAAAATAATAAACAAGAAAAATTAACTTGACTTTAATAGAATTTATTTTAGATTTTTCTTCGTATTTTGAATGCTATTAGTATTATTGCCTATAAAGGATTTAGCACGACTATGAAAAGGGTCGATTATTGTAGGGATACGAAACCCCTGATAGGGATGTAGAAGGCTTACTTGTGGTGGGTTGAGAACGTGAAGTAGGGCCACTCTTCATTGTAATACAAGGAGATGTCTGTACATGTAACAACTCTTTGCAAGAAAAAAATATAAGCAACAGTAGATGGTATTAGGTGAGACAAGGGCGAGTATGCAGTGATCCCCTGACTTTGGAAAAAGAGGAAAATACTGGCAGATTGATTATACGAAAATACTTACTCTGAGATTAGGCGAAGGTTGGGGTAAGGTAGGTTAGGCTAGCATATTTTCTTTTAATATTTAAACAGATGCTACAAAAAACAAATATTAACAAACACGAGTATGGTGAAGCGTTTCCTTTACCAAGCTTTATTCTATTTGTGAGAAAACATTGTACAATTTCCAAATAAACTCATGTCATAATCCAGCGCGCTATGCAACACGCCAGATGCATTATTGTGAAGTGTGCCAGGCCGAGTTATTGCTTCGTAAAGGTTAGGCGAAATGAGAGCTCAGCAGGCCTACTTTGTTCGACCAACTCGGCTTTCCATACATCACGTGAGACACTCTTATTGACCCTCTTTCGCAACCAAACAGCTTCCTCATTCCCAACGAAACAAATGTTAGAATTAGGTTATTATTTTTATACCTAATTCTTAAATAAATTGATTGAAATTGATTCAGTAAATATGATTCTAAATGATTCCATAAAAATTAGGCGGTGGATATAGTTGTTCTTCAGTAACCACAGATCTTATGTAGAATAACGTTAATTTCATGGTTATATATGATCTAAATTATTTTTTTTTATAGTTGTACATTAGAATAAACATTATACTTTATATATATTTATTCACTTTACTTTCTATTTCTCTTCTAAATGAATATCTATAGGTAACATGTCTGTCGGGTCATAAGTACTAAATTAGGTTTAGCTAAAGTTAACACGACATTGATTGACTGTTAGGAGGTTCGAAGTTCGCAGAGTTAGCTAGTATATTTACTGTTTGTGTGTGTGTTTGTGTGTGTGTGCGTGTACGTGCGTGCGTGTGTGTGTGTGTGGTGTGCGTGTGTGTGTGTGTGTGTGTGTGTGTGTGTGTGTGTGTGTGTGTGTGTGTGTGTGTGTGTGTGTGTGTGTGTGTGTGTGTGTGTGTGTGTGTGTGTGTGTGGTGTGTGTGTGTGTGTGTGTGTGTGTGTGTGTGTGTGTGTGTGTGTGTGTGTGTGTGTGTGTGTGTGTGTGTGTGTGTGTGTGGTGTGTGTGTGTGTGTGTGTGTGTGTGTGTGTGTGTGTATCTAAGTAAGTATATACGTAAATAAGCGTGTATGTAGGGTACATATATGCATATGGTAAGTACGTATGTTCTTATTACAGGGTTTTTGGGAAGAAATCTGACAGACTGCACTAGCTTATTCTTCTCACTAAAATAACACAGGCCAACAAAAAAAAACAATTATAAAAATTGTTCTTACAAAAATACATGTGAGTTCTATGTGTTTTTAGGTGCCAAAGCAGAATCTGGTATTACATTGAATGTATCACGCATGATTATTTTATAATATGACACTGATTATTCTAAGTAATAATCGGGCAAGCAGAAATATTTAAATACATAAAAATTATACATTATTAAAATTATACTTATACTGTATAATAAACCTATAATAATATGGGCAATCACTTTATTGGGCTCAATAGACATCCCAAATTCCTAAACGTATCTAGAAAATTAGCTAGTACGTTGCTAGTAACTAGTACGATTCATTGCTAGAATATTTCCCATTACTTAAAATTTGATTACAACTTGTTACATCTAAAAGATTTCTTTCCTTTTTTTAGACCACTTCCTTAAATTTTTAACACTAACATAACAGACCTTTTGAGGGGCCCAACGTTTAACTTGATCTCCGATTTTCATACGATTTCATACAGGTTTTATACGATTTGTCAGCTCAATTTACATAAAACGTATCAAGTTAACACACACTATTAACGTTCTAAAAACTTCAGTGTGAGTTAATTTCACTGAGAGAACTGAATATCAGGTTAAATCTTTGATCTTGTATAGTTTGTCAACGAAGAATTTTCGGACTCATATTTATATGAACTTTTTTCAGTTCTATTTTTGGATTCTATTTTCGGAAATATAACTTTTTTCGGATTGGAGTTATTTTATTTAAAATTTCATGCTGTCTAAAAACGACTTATATAGTCCTGATTTAAAATGTAATTTGCGAAAATTACAATAATTGTAAAATAATACCTTGATAAAACCAATTTGGTTTTGAGAACAATGCTTACTAAATTCCCTGGAAGCGCAATACAAACAGAAGGTATTGGAGTCCATGTAAAGAAATGAAAAACTTAGTCATTAGACTTTTTGACGGCCTCGTTTCTATGTGCTATAAATCTCTTGACATATTGAGGCATTTTGGAAGGAATATAAATATTTGGTTCCCTGATAGGAAAAAGTGACAGAGGTTTATGTATTCAATCTAATTTCAAACTCTTTTTTGTAAGTCATAAATAATTTGAAAAATAAATATAAAAAGTTCGAAAATCGTAAAAATAAACCTCCCTTTGATGCAAAAATATAAATAATATTTTAACAACAACTCATGTTCAGAAATAAGGTAATATTCTACATATGTTTCCTATAGATTGTTATAGTGGAAGCTACTTAGACAATAAAATGTTCACAATCACAAACTCTGGAGAACATAGTCCTACAAGAATATCGACCACCTCAAACGATATCTTTATTGGGCTTACAGTATTGTTTCAGAAATTTTGTAATCTTCCATGAACCTAGATAAAGTGAAAACAAAAGTTTTCGAATAGACAGTAAGAAACCAGACCAACAGTAAGGAAATAAGAGATGATCTTTTATCGTTATATAATAGATTTTTAAATATATTAGCGCAATTGTTTTTCGAAGTTCTGAATCATTTCAAAATTATATTTCCCACTAAAAGACTCATGCTTAGCGATGTGCTTTTCTATAAAAATCCATTAACCTCCAGGTATTAGGGGTTGTGATTATAAATTACCGAAAACTGCAGAATTGTCCATTCCCCAATTAGTTTTATTTATTTCCATCCACCATTCAAGCACTACAAAGGGTAGTAGATGGGTATTAGAGAGTTATTATGTTTGAAGAGATGCATAGAGTCAACAAAGAGTTAATGACGGCTAAACCATTCTAGCATATATAATTGGAAACAGATTACAGATTAACAGATTCCAGTTAATATTTGAAGCTCTAAACACAATGCAAATCCAACTAGCCTGTATTGGCCGGCCTTTGAATAGGTCGAGATTTCACTCAAAACACAATGAAACAAATCCCAAATTTAACGATCGAACTACACCATAGCTTTCGGTACACTCTGTGCCCAGTTGTTTATAGTGACGTAACATCTATCTGGGCACAATCCACAGGAATGGGTCCTAACTTACTCGAGTAATTTGTAGGCTTTGACACGCTCATATATAATATCTAATCCACGCGTAGCGAAGATACTTTTCTCCAGCCCTTGTTCAAACCACGTTATTCAAACGGCTCTGAAGAAGTAGTCAACGTCCGAAACCCGTTAAAGAAAACATATTCAAATTTTTTAACAAAAATTAAAGTCAAACTCACTTTCTATTTCTTTTTTTCTTCAAAATACACAACTAAATCACATACCATTTTCTCTTCCTATGTACTTCTCACGAATAAGGTAAGGGCCCATTGATTGAATTAATACTTTAAGTGACAAAAAATCAGTCATTATTACGTCCCCAATGGTACCAAAGTCGCTGCAGATAATGCTACTGATATATTTTTCTTTACTCGTGTTTATCAGAAAAACAAAATATTTGTTAACAAATAATACAACAGTGTGATTCATACAGTCTGTAGTGTTACACGGCTGGCGCCGTTCGAGTAAATATAAGTAGGCATTTTTCCTCTTGAAGGGTTTTTGCCTCTAATGTTTAGCTACAGGTCTAATTGGTAAACACAAAAAGCTAAATTCCTATATTAAGACATTGACTGATAAAAAATGAAACCACCTATTATTAGTTTCAATACACTGCTATAAATATCGATCCCCAAAAGCCTCTTCAAAAGCTAAAAGAACTATTCATAATATCCACCACACAACAATATATAAAGCCACATTAAATAAAACATAATACGAATAAAAAAATTACTAAAAATATTAAATAAATTTATTTTCTATAATATTGGAATGAAGCCACGTCATATTTCCAAAATTGTTTATGGTTTATTAATGTGATTATTTTGAAACGTTTGAGTATACAGTATATACTTTAGTGTAAAGGACCGAAGTATAAATAAATTGTTAGTCCTGAGGAGGATTCCAACTGCGAATAGAAATGTAATCCATTATTAGAACTATAAGTTTTCAGAATATGTTTCACTTTTGTCTATGATTATTTGTAATAAATAACCTGATCCTTAACTATTCAGGTGAAAATATACAAAACAAAAAGTTGTTTTTTAGGAAGTAAAAGTCAAACGATCTTCACAAAACTGAAACATAAATACTTTTGGACAAAGTTGTACATCTAATAAAAATATAACTGTATAAAACAACTTTTTATTTTCATTGTAAATTACCTCTGAGGATGATGGCTATGCAATCGAAATGTACATAAGGTTTTAAATAAAAGAAGAAAGTTATTTGTGGTTGACAGGTTTCATTTATTTATGTTGTAGGCCTACATCTAAGCTAATAATAGAAAATAATTCCAGGTATTTATAACGAGATTGAATAAATAGTGTGTCTATAGTGGTGTACAATATCGTTTGATTCCAAAGTGGTGTAGGCCTACATTAAGTATGTATGACGTGATGTACATTAAAAAATGTATGTAAAGTTGTTTACAATAAAGTATGTATGTAAAGTGTTGTAAAATAAACTAGGCATGTAAAGTGGTGTAGAATAAGGTATGTACGTATGTAAAGTGGTGTACAATAAAATACGTATTTAAAGCTGAGTAAAATAAAGTATGGATGTAAAGGACTGTAAGATAAAGTATGCATGTAATATGCTGTACAATAAAGTATGTATGTAGAGCTTTGTAAAATAAAGTATGCATGAAAGGGCTGTAAGAAAGAGTATGCATGTAATATTCTGTACAATAAAGTAAGTATGTAGAGCTGTGTAAAATAAAGTAAGCATGAAAGGGCTGTAAGAAAAAGTATGCATGTAATATTCTGTACAATAAAGTATGTATGTAGAGCTGTGTAAAATAAAGTATTCATGTAGAGTGTTGTAAAATAAAGTGGGAATGTTAAGTGTTGTAAAATAAAGTATGCATGCATAGTGTTTTAAAATAAAGTGGGAATGTTAAGTGTTGTAAAATAAAGTATGCATGTATAGTGTTTTAAAATAAAGTGGGAATGTTAAGTGTTGTAAAATAAAGTATGCATGTATAGTGTTTTAAAATAAAGTGGGAATGTTAAGTGTTGTAAAATAAAGTATGCATGTATAGTGTTTTAAAATAAAGTGGGAATGTTAAGTGTTGTAAAATAAAGTATGCATGTATAGTGTTTTAAAATAAAGTGGGAATGTTAAGTGTTGTAAAATAAAGTATGCATGTATAGTGTTTTAAAATAAAGTGGGAATGTTAAGTGTTGTAAAATAAAGTATGCATGTATAGTGTTTTAAAATAAAGTGGGAATGTTAAGTGTTGTAAAATAAAGTATGCATGTATAGTGTTTTAAAATAAAGTGGGAATGTTAAGTGTTGTAAAATAAAGTATGCATGTATAGTGTTTTAAAATAAAGTGGGAATGTTAAGTGTTGTAAAATAAAGTATGCATGTATAGTGTTTTAAAATAAAGTAGGCATGCAAAGTGGTGTACAAAGTAGTATATTCGTAAAGAGGTGAAGAATATAAAAGACATGTAAAGTGGTGTACAATGAAGAATGTATGTAAAGGGGAGTACAATAAATTATTTATGTGAAGTGGTGTGCAATAAAGAATGTATTTTAAGTGGTGTACGATAGAGTATGTATAGAGTGGAGTCCAATAATGTGTGTATGTGAAGTGGTGTAAAATTAAGCAAATATATGAATGGGTGTACAATAAAGTATATTTGTAGAGTGGTGTATAGTAAAATACGTATGCAAAGTGGTGTACAATAAAGTATGTATGTAAAGTGGTTCACCATAAAGTATGTATCTAAAGCTGTATATGTATATAAAGCTGTGTAAAATGAAGTATGCATGTAAAGTGTTGTAAAATAAAGTATGCATGTAAAGTGTTGTAAAATAAAGTATGCATGTAAAGTGTTGTAAAATAAAGTATGCATGTAATGTGTAAAATAAAGTATTGTAGTGCTATCCAGTTTACGCAAGCTTTTCTCTTTTTTCACTACAAGTTTCACAGTAGCACCGTGGTTATGGAAGGACACCTTAACCCTACAACTGGCAATCGCCGCATTAGACGGCGACAGACGCTTTACGTGTAGTGGCATCGCCGTCTTACACGGCGACCGAACGGTTGCTTTATAATCGATGTTTTTCTCGGCATCTAATAATCAGTTTGCGTAGTACATTACACAGTTAGATTCGGAAGGATGTGGACTTTCATTTTATGTTCACCCAGAATATTTTTACGTCTATGGCCTTGCTAAATATCTCCCGACAAACAGACAGCTGTGAGCGGACGTAATGTTTCCGTTTTTGACGTATATGCTCCCGTCTTTGTTGCTTGTTGTGCACTAAGGTTGTTGATCTGTTTTATTGTAATATAATCATGGACAACTTACTTCAAGTGACATTAGGGAACTATTAGAATGTGATAGTGATGATGCTGATAGTTGGAGTGACATTTCAGATGTAGAAAAAATACCGGAAGACGTCGGGGTCTTCAAGAAATACTTTTTTGACAGGAACTGTCAATAAAAATACTAAAGATCTGCCTGTAAATGTAAAGAATGTGTATTTAGGAATTGAAAAAAGTGTTTATTACCGGTATAGGCCCTACAGAGGCAAAGTTTTATTGGTCAAATATAAACAGAAGAAAAGCCGTAAACCAGTTTACTTGATTAGTGCCGGTTGTCATGCTGAGGATAAGATGATAAGAAGCAAGCATTGGTCTTCAGGCAGTGAAACCCATCATGATTGACAGATATAATCACAATATGGGAGGGGTAGACAATAGTGACAAGTCCATCTATCATTTTTCTGTAAGTAGGCCTACCAATAAATACTAGGAACATTTCTTGGAGCACTTACCCGTACGCAAATACCGTGTTTGTGCAATTTGTGTAGATAAAAAAGATATAAAGAGGGTCAAAAGTGTATACTGGTGCCCTGGATGCAATGTAGGCATACACCCAATTTGTTACAAAACACTGAAGCACTTTTACAGGCCTACTAAGTCTGTAAAAAAAAGGAAAGTCTCTGAATCCGAGGAATCCGACTAAACTGACCGTTTTTTCGGTGTTGTTTTGGATATATGTTTGTGAATATAACTTTTTACCCGTTAGAAATAAGTGTACACATGACTGGAACCTTTTTTTTCTACATAAAGTTAGCTTTATTTTGTATATGTTAAGTTTTGTGTATTCTTTTGTGATTCTTAGTGATAGACTGTCAAAAACCAAAATTTGTGCTTTCAAAATATGAATTTTTTTTTCTAGAGCTGTAACCATGGAAATAAAATGTTGAGTCACATATTTCCTTATGATAGTTTTATTCTGTGCATTTTTGTGATTAATTTGATATATTATACATCACTATAATTATTTAACTTTTTTTTTGACGTATTTTTAAAAAAAGCCTCTACGGTGGGGTAAAAACACCGCGCCACTACAGGATTTTTGACTGCCAGTTGTAGGGTTAATACAATGTGCTATCCTGTATCACTTAAGCAATCTAAATGATTCAGATATGTTGTGTTTCTTCGTCTCCAGCATTTATTACAGTGTTAGAGGCCTGGTAATCCCGCCTGGATTTTACTAATTCCACTCTTTATTCGTTCACTATCTTCAAAGTGGGTACCTTTCTAGTGAACACGTTGTGGATAAGTGGTTGCTCCGCGACGAGTGACTTAATCTGGCCTAAAGCTTACGTAAGCTCCTCGTTGTCGGACGTGTTTATTCATAAAACACAAACAGTTTGCTTAATGTTATCTATTTGATATATGCTATTGCTTGTTGATTCGGCCAGTTGACTCATGGTTTTATGTTGTGTAAACGAAGCCCCCCCCCCCCCCCGCTTTGTCAAAACTACTGTCGGGCCCGAGTCATGGTTGATACAGTAAGGACAGCAACGAAAAGTATATTAACTGTTGGGGACGATGTGGAAGGATCAAAAACAGTGACATTAAACTTGTAGGGTACTAATCATAGCCAGTATGGGTAGGGTCGTAGAGGAGTGTCTACCCACTACTAGAAACAATAAAGCGTGAATACCTTTGAAATACAAGCAGCATAGTATTTTAAACAACTTGCAAAGAATAGACACAATGTACTTACAGGATTAACTAAAGGATGAATTATGGTATCCTATCCAAGGCATTCATGGGAGATAAAATATTTCTTATATAATTTTAATGGGTAATGCTTGAATAGAGTTTGATTTAGGAAAGAGACTTTGAACAGATTAATGGATTCTGACGTGAAAATACATTATGAACAAACACGGTGTCGGCCAGAAGTAGGTGGCTCGACCCTACTTACGCCTTTTGTAAGGCTTTGTTGAGGAACAAAGAACATTACAAGAGAAGTATTTTCACTATGGCTACGCTTTATAATATCGATAATTTCAAGTATTTCTTCACAAGAGTTTTAAAAAGCGACAGACCCTGAGCAGAATAAGCTACTTCCGACAACGCATCATTAAGGATAGATCCCAATGGCCTTACGCCACCGCAACTAAACCACCAAGTATTTTGTATAAAGTACAATGAATTAAAGAAACTGTTGTTACTTTTTCCAATTTTAAAAATATATTGTTTTAAAAAAATGGCAGAATATTTTTTCCCATAGTTCAATTAATAACATCAGCTTCAACTGCAGTATGTCGTATCTTCGGAGATTTCTACTGATTGACATTTAAGGCTTGGTCATTGCTGATGGAGGCTAGAAAGGAGAATGGTAAGAAGGGAGAGACCTTATTATATCGCCCCGTACATCATTACAGTTATAACTAAGTAACAACGAACAGTTACTCACAAGCAAAAGCTTATTCCTTAGACGCTTCTATATCCATTTGGAATGACAATATCTATTGAAAAGCGTCGAGGAATAGTTTAATTGTTTGTGAGTTCGTATTAAATTATTAACTATGCTCACAACTTGAGGTCAAAGGTTTGGTCTCATTAGATTTGGCAAATCTACAAAACTCCGATGAGCCGAGATCTTCATGTAAGGCTTAAAGTCTAAGGGAGTATAGCAGCAAAGGAGCGTTAGATGGGCGCAGAGAGATGGGAGGGAAATGGAAGAGTGAAGAGAAGAGGAAAGAGGAAGGAAAACGTGTGTAACGGGAGGCGACATGAAGGGGGAGATGGGAAGAAGGGGAAATCTTATATATTTAAAATATTATATAAAAAACTAATGTTACTCTTAAAATTATAAAAATATTGGACGCATACCTTTCTTAATTAGTCAGTAAAATGTTAAATAATTGCAGTTTCACTGAAGAAACAGCTACAAATTCGAAAACTCTCAAATTAGGAAACTTACGTGTCTACCCTTTGCAATGTAGCTACTGTTTTTGTGTGTTCTAATGTTTAAGACAAACAGGCACGCGAGCGCAGAGAAACAAACAATATCAGAAGTATTTCGTCAACTTCAGTACATCAGTCAGATTATTGTGTTCCCTAACGGCCAATCCGAACTACTACGGAACAAACTAATACATATTCAACGAACTGGGTCCACATTCCCGGCTTATAGATATCGGACACTAAATGGTAAACTTAGTGGGGATGGGGGCTGAGCCACGTCATATAATGTGCAAAGTTGTTGGGCGCTGCCGAATAATTCATATTAAAACCTTCTTCTCGTCCACTCGCAGGGTCGCCAACATTCCAAACAAGAAAACACTCCGAATGTCGACTCTAATAATGAGAAAGTTAGCTGCAACCGTAATAAAAGTCCAACCCTCATTGGGTTCTACGAATATCACATGCTCGCTCATTCGTTCATTTTTCAAACGTTCGTCGTTCAATCGACAAGTGGACGTGATTAGAGATTGAGTGAACTTAGCTCGCTAAGAAAGTTACACCACAAACAATGCTCTATGGTAATAGCTCACACCCACTGCTCAGACAGTTATTTCTTTAACGGTTCTTATCTTCAATATCGCCCACCATATTTATTTCCTTATTTCCCTTTACGTGCTTACAGAGTTATCATCCTGACAACCGGAACCTTTCCATTGCAAAGATTAAGACGGTATCACAAATCTAGACTGTAATAATAATACTCCGAACTCTTTGCTATCCCACGATCTCCTTCAATGCTTCCGAACAATTTAAATTTAAATTTGTTATCAAATTAAAATTCTAAAACCGATAAAATAGCTTTTCACCTTTTACTTCCCCAACGTCCTTAGCAAAACATTTCTTCCGTAGGTTTTTAACGGTCTGACACTCCAACAATCCTCTATCTAACAGCAGAAAGTTTCTATCCAGTAATTTTTCTTTCCTATAGAGTGTCTAAATACTTAAACATGAAGCAATAAGTTCATTTAAGGAAGAAACTTCAGTCGAGAGAGGCCACGCGAGCCTGTATTACGTCTCTTCCTTCTTTCCTGTATTTTTATTCTTCCTTTTGAAGGTGTGTAAACAAATGGGCATGTCCTCGATAGAGAGCAGGTCTCTTCATCTACGTGACACTGCCCATATAAGACCAAAAATACCAACAGCAAATAAATTGCCCGTAATATTTTGTGAAATCTGCTTAAAATGTGTTACACATTTGTTTTATTTATTTATTTATTTATTTAGAGAGAGAGAGAGAGAGAGAGAGAGAGAGAGAGAGAGAGAGAGAGAAAGGTCACACAGAAGTGAAGCTTATCTCCTCTCTTGGTGGGTAATCTCTACTTCAGGTAAGCAATTCTGCTAAACATTACCGTAAGCTATTGGCATTAGGGCCTTTCTTTATGTCTACCTAATATAATCTACTACTTCTCACCCTTCTTCTTTTAAAGGCGTGTAATCTTATGACCCCGATAATAAGTAGGTGTCGTTACCTTAGAGCGGTTTAAACACGCGGTGCCCTTAAGCATCCTGCCCCTAAGGTTTATTTTAATTCCCTTATATTCATCATTCCTTCTTATTTTTCGTTGGTTACTGTTATACTGGCTGATTACCTTAAAGCTACAAAAACAAATTAAGTTAAATTAAAATACAGAATAGGGCCTTGCATAACAAGTTATTTTTAGATACTGCCTTCCTAGCAAACTATAGCAATAGTCATATTATACAGTATTATTATTATTCTATATTATATTATATTACAGCTAAACGTAATATTAAGAAGTAGTAGGCCTATTTAGTATACGTATAAGTATACGTACTTAGTAGGTATAAGTATTTAGTAGTTGTTGTTATTACTACTAGAAAATGTTATAGGAGTGAAGGCAAATTAAAATGAAAAAGTGAAGGGGAAAAGGGGAAAATTCACATTTTATATTTAAAAAATAATTACAACCATAACGAAACACTCTTTTATTCCGTGAAGCCAAGTCAACCATCGTGACGTCAACAGTACAACATTATTTAAATGAATTTAGCTACAATTTGCCTCTCTGTAGAAGGGGTGCAAATAGCATTAATGTGTGCAAGGCCTGCAAAACGTTTCGTTTCAAATAACTCGATTTACACAAAATAAACGACGTCACGAAACCAATCGAAAATAGATTTTCATCAGATTTATTAACTAATGCGGTTATACTTAATTTTGAGGCCGTAAATAGAGCACTATAATTCGCTTTCCAGATTCGCTTTACAATTTCATCTCACACCCCCGCAGACGCCCACATTTACAGAGTGCAAACATTTTACTGTAATTATCTCTAATAAAAGTTGCTTTTTACTTGACTGATATAATACGAATGTTGTTACATTTTTCGAGGCTAAAAAATATGTTATCAAAATCAGAAGCTACGTGTTGGGGGAAGGGGTTTGAATTTTTTAAGCGAGTAGTTTTAATTTAAATAAAATGAAACTTTTTTTCAATTCCTGCTATTAGTTTACACTCTCATATATATATATAGGCCTATATATATATATATATATATATATATATATATACATATATATATATATATCTTGTTCAAACTTTCAATCGTCAATAAAATGCTTTTAATTAATCCACATTTGCTTAAACAACTTTTGTTTAAACTTGAAGTGGAAGGCAATTGATGTTAATATTGTTTTTTATCAAATATTAATTAATTAATTGAATTTAATAATGAATTAACATTAGTTTTACATACGATAAAATCACAAAAGGGGCCAGGTATGCAGTATAGTTATTTCTTCCCATTTGGTTTAAAATAAGTGTTAACATATGATTCTATTATACAGTTGACCTTATGTTATAGGTTGTGTGGTAGAACAGCGGTTTTAAAGCACAGGTTATGTTACTTCATATTATTTGTAAATACTAAATAAAAATTTTATAAAAAAATGTATAATTGTTGACTTAAGTAAGATAGACTTTAAAAACCATATTGTTAATATTACTTGTTAAATAATTACTTTTACGTGACAAGTTTTTTACAAGTTTTACTTGACAATAAACTAATTAAATGTTTGGATTTTTCATGTAGTATTTTACAGTTTTAGTTACTTTGCATTTATTGCAGTGCAAACTAAATAGCAGGACCCTTCATAATAAAGGCTGCTTTAATGTGACGAACAGGGTCTGGGACAGACAGGATAGGCGCTACTTGGCCAATGCGGTATTCAAGCAAGTTGAAGTGGACTGCACGTCGCTTCAGCTGTCTACTACTGCCCTTAGTTTGACTCGAAGTACTGAATTTTATAATACTAGATACCATGGGAGCTGAAAAGTTCATCGGCACTATCTGGAATTGAACTCAAATAGTCCCCTAGACGATGAGTTATTTACCTTTAGTTATTTACCACTGTAAGTTAAAGTAAATAACTTTTTAAAAATTTTACTTAGTCTAAGGGGTAAATTTGGTAACGTAGATTGAAGCTGTGATATTTAATGTTAAAACATGACATCTGGGAAACAATATTATAGATGAGAACAAATAACTATTAAACTTATTTTTTCTCATGTAAATACGTTATTGTATTTATTATTTGACAAGACTGTATAAATGTATCGCCCATAATTTTTTTTATTTTAGGCCAATCCAACCAGATAAATTTTCCCCTTCCTAAGTCCGCACTATAAATTTTTTTTATTCATTATAATAAAATTGTTAATAAATAATATTCGAGCTGGCTTGCGAGTGAAAGTTATAATTAAATAATAAAAATATATACAACTCACAAATATACAATTTTTTATTTCAAACGCGTTTCAACGACTACTTTGTCGTCATCTTCAGTGAAAATACACAAATGAAATTAACTAAACATATATATATATTAAACATAACCTATAAAGTTTTAGCAAACCTTTGCTAAAACTTTATAGGTTATGTTTAATATATATATATATATATATATATATATATATATATATATTTTAGTTAATTTCATTTGTGTATTTTCACTAAAGATGACGACAAAGTAGTTGTTGAAACGCGTTTGAAATAAGAAATTGTATATTTGTGAGTTGTATATATTTTTATTATTTAATAATAAAATTGTTGTTTACATTTTTAGTATTTTGAGCTTATCAGAACAAATTTACCTTAAACATTGCTTCGGGCCCTTCCTCAAGTTAGTACTAACATAAAATAAGTATTGCTTTAAAATATATCTGTGATACCCAACTCCCGAATCTATCTAGCTTTATAAATATACTTTTATATATATATCTATCTATCTATCTATCTATATATATATATATATATATATATATATATATATATATATATATATATATATAGATTCAAGTAATTATATATATATATATATATATATATATATATATATATAATTACTTGAATTTTTGTAAAACATTAATTGAAAAGTTTTGTTTCTAGCTTGCTCCGTCTAGGAAGTACGCCCTCTGAAGGGTCACCCTAGACATGCAGACCTATAGTTCTACACTCCTGGTTCTATTATTTCTCTGTGGAACCTCCGGCTTTATGTTAACATTAAAATACTAGCGTTTCGTATGCTTTATATAAACACACCGATTGCTTCCAGAAAACCCGCCTATTAGCTGCGTATAAACTTTAAGTTTAATCCCAATGGAGCGATACATAACGAACAATCACTGAAACTCTTCACAAACAGAGAAAATGTAACATTTATCTCCAAAACGTTTCATCAATAGATTTATATGTTCAATACAAACAAAATAAAAATTTAATAAATGATAAAATTGTTGAATATACAGTGAAAAAAGTTTATTTAATTAATGCAAAGTTTCGACAACTAGTTCGCCGCCTTTATGAAGCTTGAAAACAATATTTCATTGCTTGTGACCATTCATATAAAACACAAATACACCCAATAAACTTTAAAAAAACTCTATGAAATTTTAGTTATAAATTTAATAAAATAACCCACCAAAATAGTGACAGTAATGAATTCTTCTAAAAAATAATTAAAAACCGTAACAGCACAGAGAAAACAACAATACTCACATATTAAAGACACCAAACATCAGAAGTTAAATCAGAACAACAAAAGGATCATCCACACATATTACCACTAATTCTTGGATGTTTCTCTTGAATTTCAGTAGGGTATTTTTGACTAAAATTTCATTGAGTTTTTTCTAAGTTTTTATTTATTGTACTGAGTGTAATTGTCTTTATATGCTTATATTTTATTATATACTTTTTTGACTCGATATTCAATCGTTTTATAATTTATTTAATATTTATTTCGAGTGCTCAAATAAACATGGAATTATATATTATGAGCAATTGTTAATGGTTTTTCAATGTTGTGACTTTTCTTGAACTAAAGGATCATGACTGTACAATAATTGTAATTACAGTACTTTCAGAGTTTAAAGGCTGTCAACAATATTTGAGTGTAAATTTGAGTAATAAACTAACCTAATATAAGAATACAAATGTTTATCCTAAAATGTAGCGCTTATTTAAAATGTGTTTCAGCAAATAAACAAGAAAAGTTTTAGAATTTTTAATATTCAAAATTTTATCTTGATTTGTAACCACAACTACTTGGAATACAAAATTTTATTACACTTAATCGACCACCTTTAAAACGCAAAATCGTCATATTCGTTGACAACGTCTACAATATATATTATAGACTAACTGTTTTATGTAACGTATATATATCAGTTATAATTTATAAGTTATAAGTAATAACTGAAGATGACCACTTTGCTTTTAAAACGCGTTTGAATATTACAAACATTTATTGTTTGTTTTTAATAGATAAATATATTATACTCTCTTAGAATAAATTAGACTGAAATGAAAAAAGTTTTAAACCGTTTTCCATTCTTTATAATTAGTCAGGAGTTTTATAAAATTTAGCCATTGAATTAGACTTTTCTCGGTTAAATGTTTCAGTGGGGAAAACAAATTTAACCAATCAATTATTAAAATGTAAAAATGTTTATATTTTTCTCTGATTAATTCAAACGTCTGGGCAATAGACTGGACCAGCTTTACATTTTTTTCGTATTTACATACGCTTCTCAAAATTACATTTAAATAAGAAGAAATTAATTTTAAATGTACCAAACAATAAATGGTAATTAAAACTTATGTTATGGCCATATAAACATATAGTCTACGCAATGTTTAACCTTGCTTCATAATCACTATTTTATGAAGTAATTCTTCAATAATTCCTTCATTAATTTTTAGATATATAAGTAGGCTACACAGCTGTATTAAAATATAGCTAAAAGTATCTGGTTGGGCAGGATTGAACTTAATAAAAGACTATATAATATATTTTATATAATATTAAAATTTTATTATTAGATTAATTTTATTATTAAAATTTTATATAATATTAAAATAACTATAATAAATCACAGTTATTCTTCTAATAACGTCCTCTGAAGATGATTGCTTTACAATCGAAATTTAGCATTCCTTCGTATATATTGATGTTTTAAAATCAGGCCTATTAGTTTTAAAAACAAACATTAGGGACAAGTGTATCGCCGAAATTAACAATTATAAATTTTCAAAATTTTGTTAAAATATAATTTATACAAACAAAACATTACTTTCTGTGATAAATAATACCTTTTTGATATATTTCTAATAATGTGTAAGAAGCGAAAGTCCAGCAGAAACAATTCAGCAGAATAAATATATAAAATAGAGAAACAAGTTTTAGAGGCTGTATAAAAAGATTTAAATTATTTTAAAACATTTAGATCTAGTTTAAATCTTGAAGATACTTTTAATTTATTATTTGTAAATTTACTATTTGATTAAAATCAGGTGTAATATCAAGTTCGTCAAAGTTTAAAATTTTTTAAGTATAAAAATATTCAAAATAAAAACCAATGTAAAATAATATTTATCAATTTATTAAGTCGCAGGATTCTCTAGTTTAAAAAAATGTAAATCGACACGAATTGCTTGTAACCTATTATAATTTGTTAAAACATATTTATTCTTTACAAGCTGTTACTAAAATTCTATTTATTTTAAATCATTTATGTACTCCTTGACAATTTTTGACTTGAAAAAATAATAGTTTTTCGTTTAAATATTTTTATATAAATTATTTACTATGATAATTTTTATAAACTACATAAATATATTTTTTCATCCTACGTACCAACAAAACCGTGGATCCAAACACAGTCTCCAAGCACAAGTATGCAAAATGTACAACACAAAATCACAGTTTCACGTAATAAATAGCAAGCAAAATCTACCAACGTACATCAACTACAGCAGTCGCGATACGGACTGAAGGCTGAGGCAAAAGCTAAGCAGCTCCAAGCTTTTGCTGACAACTATGCGCGCGCATCCCCGTCTGGTTATCAGCGGAGAGGCGGAAGGGGGGGGGGGAGGAAAATTAAATGTTTTTACCTTTAGACAATGATGTGATTGAATGATACAACCCTGGGAGTCTACCACTGTTATTATATACAGAAATAAATACAGATACCAAGTAGCCCCATTTAAGTAGCTGATAAGCATTTGTTGACAAAAAACATTTTTGTCGTAAAGTAAGTACACATGTTAAACATTTTTTAACGCTCTTTTATAAATTGTTAACAAGGCTTTCCCAAGAACATTTTCCCAAACAATTTTAAAATATATCTCATATTTCTGTAAACATTATATAAAGTTGGAGAATTTTCTATTGTGCGAGTGTGTGTGTGTGTGTGTGTGTGTGTGTGTGTGTGTGTGTGTGTGTGTGTGTGTGTGTGTGTGTGTGTGTGTGTGTGTGTGTGTGTGTGTGTGTGTGTGTGTGTGTGTGTGTGTGAGGACCATAAACATTTGTAGGACCTATGCAGAATTATTTTTCAGGCAGGTATTTCGAACCATGTGGTCGAAGATACAGTGAAGATCATGACAACGCGCGTAGGAGAGCGTATTTCAGTAGGCTTACTAACGGTTTGGGTCAAAAAAGAGTTGTCTCTCAGCTCGGCCCTCTTTTAAAAATGTAAGGATTGGTAAAACTCTAAAAATTTAATGGTGACAATTATATCGCCCCATCTCCGACCTAATGAAAATATAGGCCTATTTAAAGACACATAATGCCTCTTTTATTCAATTCCTTCTATTAGTTCACACTCTCCTTATATATATAATTATATTCAAATTTTCAATCGTTAATAAAATACTTTTTCGTCCCTCCTGAGTTAAAATACATTATTTTAAAGATTTAATGTAGGGCACTGGCTGTTAATTAGGGTTTTCAAATAATAAATCATTAAATAAATGTATTAATTATTTTAATTTTTGAGAAAAAAGTTTCACTGCTGGACCAATGTATGCAATATATTTATTTCGTCCCATATTGTTTAAAATTAGAGATAACATTTGGCTCCATAAACATCTGATTTTATGTTACAGGTTATGTGGTTGAACAGCTGTTTCAAGCATAGGCTATGTTACTTTATTTACATTAATTGGAACTAGGTAAAAAAAAGTAACTAAAATAAAATGTTTCTCTATTGACCAACTAGTAATTGAATTCAAAACATTTTATTTATATCACTTGTCTTTATGAAAAGGCTACCACTGCTAATTACACAAACACTCTGAGTTGTCACTGTGATGTTAACTTGTTTGACCTGTAAAAACTGCGTAAAATAAATATCGCTATATAAGTGTATTATATTTTTATTGTAAGTTTATATTTTCGGAGCTGTAAGGAATTTATTCAGTTTGGGAACTTATGTGTAATTGAAAGTGTTGCAATGGCGGAAATACACTTAATTTTCAAAATATACCCCATATTCGGGGTATTCTATTCTCTTAGAAATGTCAATACCATTCTTCCAAGAAGGTATTTAATAGGTGTAACGCTACTGTTGCGTTACATCGATTAAAGTTGGTTTCAAGACGAAAATTGTAGAAATTTTCTAAATGAAAACCTTGCCTGAGGGTCCGTCGGATCCTCTAACTCTTGCACGGAGCCTGTTTTGTGTCGTTGTGGGAATACTTCGCGTTGGGCAACTGGGCTTCACCACTGGCGCCTGTAATATTTGTACGCTAAATTTCTAAAAGAGTCTATGACAAAACTGGGCTACATCTCAAAACCGACTCTTAAATTTCACAATATTTAACTTGTGTCAGTGTTACGTGAAGGATTCCAACAACCCGGTCTCATGTATTAAGCCAAAACATTTTACAGCTTTCAAATACTCAATTTGTAGATATATCCGCCCACTTACTAACGCTTCCAGGTAACTAGGAAGTATTCCCAATTAAAATTACTTGTGGAGCCGTAAAGATATCTGTTCTGACACTGTTTTATAGATACGGATACAAAAGGAACATTCGTTAGAGGTGTTACTTAATTGGATCCATTTAGGAAAACAACCAGGCAACGGTTTCATTAACATAAGAATGTCGTTACTGAAATATATCGGCCATTAATGAGAACCTGGTATCGCAGTAGGCCTAGACTTGTTAACACATACAACTACTTAGCGCTGGTACTTAGCGTGAATTAAACGGCACTTATCTGATCTAGCTTAGCTAATATGCGCGATGTTTATAATTTATATTTAACAGGTGGTTAAAAGAGGAATTGATTAAAATTAGTTAAGTCAGCGATGATGTCCTATTAGTTTAAACCAATCAACTTTTGTGCATTTTATTCTCACATCAACAGTTACTGAACAAGTGTTTTGATATTTGCTGGCTTGGACAAGCCTCTCTAAATATCCCTCATTCCCGGACCTGGAGGTCAACCCTCTGACATCCACACCTAGAAGACAAACTGTAACGTCCAGACCTAGAAGTCATTCATCCAATGTTGGGCTTTACATCCAGATATGGAAGTTATATAGAGCGCATGCATATAATCTTCTGACCTCTAACGTGGAAGTTGACCTTCTGACTTCCAGACATAAAAGTCCACCTTCTAATTTCAGTACTAGGAATCAAAATCTAACTTTCAGACTCGGAAGTCCCCGTTCTCACTTCCAGGCCTAGAAGACAACATTCCAATTGCCTGAACTCTTTAGTCTCCAGATACGTCGGAACATGGCTCATTTACCTTGAAGTCTTCTAAAACCAATCCCATATCTTCCTTGAAGATAACCAACATCTTTCCGTACGCAACTGTTTATAAAATAATGCCCGACACATAATTTGTCTAACCTACTATGTTTGTTATTTTTTTAAAGATTTTTTAATTCAAAGTTTTTAAAAATCAAAACCGTTCAAATCCTTAATACAATCACCTTTACTTCTGTTGGGAATATTTTATATATTTGAGTACATTTTCTACCTTTTTTTTATTATTACTTTGTTGACGAGTTTCGAAATAACTATTCTCAAAATTTCTAATAGTAGTCACTGAGTATTTGGCAAGGCATTTTAAAACATTAAAGTAGCCTACTATTAAATTTTGAGAATATTGAAAGGTTGATTTAAATGTTCGTCCTACTTATATTTTTCTTAGGAGACGGATTTCGCACTTAATCAGGGCATTGACAAAAAACAGACTACTTGCCCTCAAAAGCACCGAACAATGCCATTAAATAGTGATGAAAAATACCAGGAAGCTCTAAAATTATAAGGGGTTTATGTTTTATCTTCAGATTTGCCGTAGAATGGATAGTCTGATCATCCATGTTTGCATCTCTTTACCCCAGTTCCGCCACTACTTCAATTCATCCCAGTTTCAATTCAGGTTTACCATTAATTTTATCATATTTTCAACAAAAGGGAATAAATTTATCCTAACTAATCCAATCTTCTTGTACAAGAATTTATCCTTATTTCCAAAATCTTGAAGGGGTGTTATCAGTAGACATCCCTTATGAACCCGATAGAGTTTAGTGAGTAAACTCTCCTCTTCACCCGGGCCCGAAGGGTTCTACTTTAAGTATCCGACCTTGCCAATGTGATGCTATAGGCTTCTCTTATTCCAAAAGTAGATAATTATTTTACCTAATTTCATCTTATAAGGTAGTGTAGATATACACATTTTGTGACCCAAAAAGATAGTAGCGTCATGGGTTGAAGAATAGAAAGATCTCTATGTAACGGTTGAGTGCCTGCCTACGGAATAACTTTAACCTATTCCCAAGAATAAGGAAACGTTATGCTTTTAGATTACTCTCCCCTAATTCCATCTACCTCTATCCCTTTTCTTACAAGGGACTGAAACAGATAGACACATCTCCATGTATCGGTTGAGTGCCTGCCTTCGGAATAACTTTAACCTATTCCCAAGAATAAGGAAACGTTATGCTCTTAGATTACTCTCCCCTAATTCCATCTACCCCTATCCTTCTTCTTACAAGGAACTGTAAGAGGTAGACTCTTTTTAACAACCAGCTGGGGAGTGCTTATGGAATGACCTTAGCGGATAGTGGTAGGTACGCGGTGGTTAAGCGTTGGTAAACTACCCTAAAGCCTATTCAAGTCCTGCCTTGGACCTCTTCAAACCCGTCCAGGAGACTTCTACGATGTTTCACAATCTATAAATTTATAAACATTTTAAAGCAAAAATATACCTTCATTAGAAACTGAATAAGATGTTTTGTCTGCAGTGACGACCACTCCTCGCCTCTATTTAACCTCCGCCCAGAGTAGGCTTATAACTTGTCGCCTCTGTGAGTAAGTGTGCCTTGATTTTCCCGCACTTTTACGAAAGCTCCATCCCTCCATCCCTTCAACATAACCTTGATAGAGAGAGGATGTATCTTGAATGTATAATCTTCTCCAGAATCTAGATTCATTTTGATCTTTAGCTTTAAAACACATAATGATGAACTCCAAAAAGCCAAAAACTATATTTAGCCCCGCTAAATTAATTTAATTCATTCTTTCTATTAGTTCACACTTTCCTTATATATATATATATATATATATATATATATATATATATATATATATATATATATATAGTTTAAATTTTTAAACGTTAATAAAATACATTTTACTCATACATTCAAGTTCAAATACATTTTTTTAAACTAGTAGTGTATGACCCTGTTTTTAATTAGGTTTTATCAAATAATAATTCATTAGTTAAATTTAATGAACTAATTTTAGTTATATATGAAAAAACTTTCCACAAGAAGAGCAAAGTATGTAATACAGTTATTTCGTCCCATTTGACTTAAAATAAATGATAACATGATTTCAGAAAACAGCTGATTTTATGTAATGGATTATGTGGTAGAACACCTGTTACACGCTTATGTTACGTCACTTTACTCGTATTTATATTAATTGTAATTATTTATTATAAAGTCACTAAAATAAAATTCTTCTTTGTTGGCCAAGTTGGAATTGACTTTGAACAATTTGTGTTTATAATATTTGTTTTGAAAGTCAGGAAACATATGCTTTACTCGCATCCCGCCAACATGTCCTGTTTTCGTAAACACTCCGTCTGCCATTTATGATTATTTGTGTACAAAGCAATCAAACCAATTCACAGTATTTACACCAAACTGGACAAACGATGAAACCTAAACATCTGTTCAATCAGTAGACACGCCTTAATTAGAGGGATGAATTCAATCAATTTTGGTAAGGCCGGCGCGACTGACTCGCGAGCGTCAGCTAATCGTTAATTTACTTTCTGAATGGAATACAGTTAATTTGGAGAAACAGTGATTAGCTTATGGTTTAACGCTGTATAGATCAGCAGGAAACGTGTTTTAACTCTGAAGTGTTCAGACTAACTTAATGTAGAACGTAACGCTACAATATACCCTCTGTTACGATCCAAATATACATTTTTTTTTCTAAATGAGTGATTTCAATGGAAAACAATACTTTTAAGTTACGTACAGATCTATGCAGTTTGTGAAGCTTCTAAATTCGAGTGTTGCTTTAAATGGAATGGCCTTAGAGTCTTGCATTATCCACCTCCTTACGTTGGAGCACCTATCAAACCTCCACAGGAAATATGTAAATTTCTATGTACGAATCAGAAAACACCCACAAACCTGCAGCTCCATATTTGAACACTCCCAGTAAGATCTCCATTGCCTCTGGTTACCGAAATTACTCGTCAGTCCAAATTTGAGACCTTAGGTTAAGCCAATTACCTATTCCATTACGTTTCTCAAAACTCCGTATCGTCTGCTAATACTTACAAACTGTTTTGCGAAAGTCCGAATTTTCGATGGGAGAGGTTCCAACAACAGGGGATGTTCTGTCACCTTGGCGAAGGAGAAGATAATTACAGACGTCCGTTATACAAGATGTTGTTTCTATTATCTATACCGACATTTCCAAACTCATTATGCAATTTGTCTATGGGAAAAGCTTTCAAGGTCCAAATGGGTAGGTTATGCCTCCCTAGGACCAAGTCCCCAGTCTGGGGGTCCAGATTTCAGGTAAGGCCACCCAGGAGTGGATACAAAATGTCCGATAGCACTACCTGGAACTAATCAGATAGAGTATAGAGACACGGGAACCTAGCCGTTCAGAAGGTGTACTGGTCCCGAGTAGTTCTGGAAGAGTGCTGAACCGCTGTCCGTGGGTGGAGTCCGTCTTGTCTCAGGAGCGGACTGGTGACCAATCCTTTGAGACATCTATGTCAATGACTCTTACAAACTGGTACTACGGGTCGTGGCACCAAGCCCCTCGCTGACGCTAGTTACCCGGACGGGAGTCGCGAGCTTGAGGTTTTGTTCGAGGTGGTAGCGGTTTCACACAAAGACTGGAGATATTTCAAACATGAAGGATCTGTTGTTGTGTACTTCGGCAAGGAGGTGGAGTCGAAAGACAGGTACTCACACTCTTGTATTTCAATATCTCATTTCTTCTTCCCCTTTTCACATCACACTGCTACATTTATATGGGAAGAAATGTTTGCACAAGTCCATAATGCTTGAGGCTGATTTTCAAATGTCAAGGTTTATGCTGTTATCTTCTTGAGAGCAGCATTCACAACAGGTGGAGGAGGTTATTACATAGACAGGTGAGCAGGACAAAAATCCAGACGCGAATTAATTGGCTTCTGATTACTGCATTGCGTTTCTTATGTTGGCCACAAACTAGGCAAGTGTGTATTATTAGAGACGTGTCACGAGGAATTCATTGTTTCAGAAACATTTCAAACGTCGCAAGATTTCCCCCCGGAACGGTTTTATTTTAGGCTTGGTTAAACGCATTTGTACTGCATTGAATGGCTTTGGAACCTATTTTGTTTGCAATTTTATGTATGTGGATAATACAAATAGTGAATCAGAAGGTAGTCTTGTTCGAAATAATCTCTAAAATACAATAGCGTGACCTTTAAAAAGAAATATGAATATTTAAAATTAAAGCACTGCCGAAACCGATCAGTAACAACATTGAAAAAACACTACGCGAGTATAACAATAAGCCAAAATTACACAGAAGATTATCTGATAATAAATACAAATGTCCCCGAATTTCGAGGGTTTCCTGAGATTTATGGGGCGATGCATGGGACTGTTCTGTCTCTGCGAGTTCGCCTTTCCATTCTAGCTCACTCTGGAGTTGACTCTCTTCACTCGACACTCAGTTACGCTGCTGGAGATTCCTGGGAAGAGGGTCGTTAATGATAATCCTGAAAGATTGAGACCGAATCATGTCCTCAAAATAAAATTTTAAAATTGAAATGTAGTTTTACGACATTTTAATGGTTAAAGTTAAACACAAGTTAATAAAGTAACTCATCAAAATATGTGTTTAAATTTAAATATAGTCTGATTTTAAAGAACACTAATTGGACAAGAATGTAAGCGGATTATATGCTAGAATGGTATATATTTCGGAAATCCGTTGTAAAGTTTAGTATAAACATACACAAAATGACCAGGTCATAAGAGTAAACTTAAAATTTCCTTTTTCTCAAACTACAATTCTACAAAGAAATGTTGGACACACGTGACTTTCTTTTAAAGTTCTTAAAAACTTCATCTTCTAGTTCAGCGGTTCTTTCGTGGCTTTAAACCATAAGCAATTCATTCAGACGCAATTTGAAAGGTCTTTTTTCAAATAAGCAGCCATTTCTAAATACCTTAAGGGCTTTAAGGGGCACCGTATACCTACGATTATTAATTAACAGCTCTCAGTCTCCTACAATAACAATAGATGTATGTAGTCCTCAATATCAATACCTGTCAGTAACCTACATCAGTAGCCTATAGTATTAGAAGCTGTCGGTTGCCTATAATATCAATAGCTGTTAAAAGTCTACAATATCAGTAGCTGTCAGTATCCTACAACATCAGTAACTGTCACTAACCTAAAATATTAGTATCTGTCAGTAGCCTCAAATAGTAGCTTGCAGTGTCAGTAGTGATCATTAGCCTAAGATATCAGTAGTGGTCAGTAGCTTACAGTGTCAGTAGCGGTCAGTAGCTTACAGTGTCAGTAGCGGTCAGTAGCTTACAGTGTCAGTAGCGGTCAGTAGCTTACAGTGTCAGTAGCGGTCAGTAGCTTACAGTGTCAGTAGCGGTCAGTAGCTTACAGTGTCAGTAGCGGTCAGTAGCTTACAGTGTCAGTAGCGGTCAGTAGCTTACAGTGTCAGTAGCGGTCAGTAGCTGTTAATATCGTACTCTAATATCGTACTGTATGTATACAATTTTTATGAATGAATTTTTATAAGAGTTTGAAATTACTTGAAATTATTTACAAAGTAGGCCAACCTAATGCAATTTAAAGCAATTTCTAATGCATTAAAATATAAACAAGAAACTTTATAATCCTGTTGGGGGGAAAGTGGTAACCCCAAACCAATTTCCTGTACTCCTGACCTGATATAATGATTCCCCGGATTGCATTACCTCATGTATTGTTTTAAACTTATAACTCCGCCATTTAATGGTAAAAATAAATGTTACTACAGGTTCGTTTATTTTGGAGGAAAAATTATAAAAAAATGGCTAAAATACAACTTAGAATGATCCATCAATATCAACTCTAAAACATTAAAGGTGGAACAATTGGGGTCTTATCTTAAAAAAAAACTCCTCAGTTATTTCAGGAATTTCATTAAGATATGTTAGAAGTGCAATCTAAAAGATAGTTGAATGCCTCATGAAGTGTGTGGCGAAGGTAGGGAGCGCGATTGTATAAAGGAAAGAATGCAGACTACAATAACATGAACGCGTCCATTCTTTCTCCCTCTCGCTCGCTGGAGAATGTCGCTGTTTTCTATTTACTTTTAATTATAGCGGTATGGCACTGTCCCAGGCTTTGTCTCCACTAGGAAATGATATTTGCCTGTGTAAAGCCCATTGCATACATATCTAAAAGCAGGGTTCAGTAATCTACTCTAATTATAGTGGTATGGCACTGTCCCAGGCTTTGTCTCCACTTGGAAATGATATTTGCCTGTGTAAAGCCCATTGCATACATATCTAAAAGTAGGGTTCAGTAATCTACTCTAATTATAGTGTTATGGCACTGTCCCAGGCTTTGTCTCCACTAGGAAATGATATTTGCCTGTGTAAAGCTCATTGCATACATATCTAAAAGCAGGGTTCAGTAATCTACTCTAATTATAGCGGTATGGCGCTGTCCCAGGCTTTGTCTCCAACAGGAAATGATATTTGCCTGTGTAAAGCCCATTGCATACATATCTAAAAGCAGGGTTCAGTAATCTACTCTAATTATAGTGGTATGGCACTGTCCCAGGCTTTGTCTCCACTAGGAAATGATATTTGCCTGTGTAAAGCCCATTGCATACATATCTAAAAGCAGGGTTCAGTAATCTACTCTAATTATAGTGGTATGGCACTGTCCCAGGCTTTGTCTCCACTAGGAAATGATATTTGCCTGTGTAAAGCCCATTGCATACATATCTAAAAGCAGGGTTCAGTAATCTACTCTAATTATAGCGGTATGGCACTGTCCCAGGCTTTGTCTCCACTAGGAAATGATATTTGCCTGTGTAAAGCCCATTGCATACATATCTAAAAGCAGGGTTCAGTAATCTACTCTAATTATAGCGGTATGGCACTGTCCCAGGCTTTGTCTCCAACAGGAAATGATATTTGCCTGTGTAAAGCCCATTGCATACATATCTAAAAGCAGGGTTCAGTAATCTACTCTAATTATAGTGGTATGGCACTGTCCCAGGCTTTGTCTCCACTAGGAAATGATATTTGCCTGTGTAAAGCCCATTGCATACATATCTAAAAGCAGGGTTCAGTAATCTACTCTAATTATAGTGGTATGGCACTGTCCCAGGCTTTGTCTCCACTAGGAAATGATATTTGCCTGTGTAAAGCCCATTGCATACATATCTAAAAGCAGGGTTCAGTAATCTACTCTAATTATAGTGGTATGGCACTGTCCCAGGCTTTGTCTCCACTAGGAAATGATATTTGCCTGTGTAAAGCCCATTGCATACATATCTAAAAGCAGGGTTCAGTAATCTACTCTAATTATAGTGGTATGGCACTGTCCCAGGCTTTGTCTCCACTTGGAAATGATATTTGCCTGTGTAAAGCCCATTGCATACATATCTAAAAGTAGGGTTCAGTAATCTACTCTAATTATAGTGTTATGGCACTGTCCCAGGCTTTGTCTCCACTAGGAAATGATATTTGCCTGTGTAAAGCTCATTGCATACATATCTAAAAGCAGGGTTCAGTAATCTACTCTAATTATAGCGGTATGGCGCTGTCCCAGGCTTTGTCTCCAACAGGAAATGATATTTGCCTGTGTAAAGCCCATTGCATACATATCTAAAAGCAGGGTTCAGTAATCTACTCTAATTATAGTGGTATGGCACTGTCCCAGGCTTTGTCTCCACTAGGAAATGATATTTGCCTGTGTAAAGCCCATTGCATACATATCTAAAAGCAGGGTTCAGTAATCTACTCTAATTATAGTGGTATGGCACTGTCCCAGGCTTTGTCTCCACTAGGAAATGATATTTGCCTGTGTAAAGCCCATTGCATACATATCTAAAAGCAGGGTTCAGTAATCTACTCTAATTATAGTGGTATGGCACTGTCCCAGGCTTTGTCTCCACTAGGAAATGATATTTGCCTGTGTAAAGCCCATTGCATACATATCTAAAAGCAGGGTTCAGTAATCTACTCTAATTATAGTGGTATGGCACTGTCCCAGGCTTTGTCTCCACTAGGAAATGATATTTGCCTGTGTAAAGCCCATTGCATACATATCTAAAAGCAGGGTTCAGTAATCTACTCTAATTATATGTAATATCTCTACGTGAAACGATGTGTGAAGGAAAGAGCGTTCAACTTCTAACACGCATGCAACTAACGTGTAAGCTTACTTGAAGTAAAGAGACATTCTGGAATGAGGAGTATTAACTATTAAGAAAAATTATAAGTATTGTGGTATCAATGAATTTTATTTTGATGTCCATATACAATATGTAGGAACAGAACAAAAGATGTAGATCTAATTTGAAATATCATTAAAGTGGTCGAAAGAAATGCGAAGTTATTGTAAAATTGAAATATACACGTTTTGGATGTAAATTATGGTAAAACCAAAAACTCTCTATAACAGCTTTTAGGAAAATAATCTACAAACAGAATGGGATGAAAACTGAAGTTTCTCTCCTTATTAAAAATTGCAAAAACACAGAATTAAGAAAAGGAACGAAATTGGAGAGGTAAAAGGATGGCAAAGGTCTTGAACTGGAATTACCTGAGAAAAGGATTGACAAAGATTGAAAAAGATTCATCAAGGAGAACTTTTAGTAACGTTTTCATGGAGTTCCATCGCAAATATTTTGTCTACTTTCTATCACCTAATATAAACAATTATCTGAAATGTTTGTAATTAACTAACAATATAGTAAAATGTATAAATTTGTTTATTTTAACTTGAGTATAAAAATTAATTTTGAGCAAAGATTTGAAAAATAATTTTTTTGTGGCATTATTACATACGATAAAAAAAAAATCACAATTTTAATTGATAAGAGCAAAAGATCAATGCAGGGTTTACTTTGTATTTAAAAGGTTTTTTCCTATTTTTTTAGTAATGGCATTGTATTTGAAAGTGTGGGACAAAGTTTTTTTTAAAAATCTAACGTGATTTTAAACAATAATATATTTTAAAGCTACAACTGAATTTTTTATAGTATTTTGTCTTATTTGATAATGATTTTATTTCGGAGTTTGTAACGTTACAGCCCTAAACTAGAACAGGGTTGACGAAACCTGTGTTCAGTATCTGAAATGTTTAGTAAATTACTATAAACCTAAACGCGACCTCTTTGACATGGATATACAAGTGTATACGTTTTTATTAAAGGTAATTAGCGTTGGTTCTAAGTTGTATACAACCTGAATGTTCATAAAAACGTCAATTGTGTTTTACAATCAGTGTAATGATTGTTCTAGATGTTGCCGTAGTAATTAAAACTTAATTACCGACTTCAGAAGGCGGAGAACGACTTATTCTGACAGTTTTATTCTGGACCTTGGCGCAGTTACATCCGATAGCCCTGTCGGACTGGAACACCCTTCATGTTTCAGGCGCTCGGCTCTGTATTTATGTATCCAAGAGATTCTTCGTATTAAAAGAAGTGATTGAAGATATAATCGTAATAAAATTTGCACATGAACAATATTTTTCTTCCGTTTATAAAAACTTCAAAATAAACAAGTAATATAAACAAGTCATTTCCAAGTGAGAACAACATAAGAAAATGTTATTTTACTTACGTTTTATTCTGAAATCACTATTAACATAAAGAAAGAGAATTTTCTTGCAATTTTCAATTTTCCTCTCTATACAGTTTGACTATTATTTTAGTTTGCTGCTATTTATTCTAATGAAGAAAATTCTAATGATGAATTATTCTATACTAATGAATAGATAATAGAAACAAACTGAATTATCATCGATTGTCATCCATTATAGGTTAAACAAAATGTATTTTACCTTGATTGGGTAGATAAAAATGTATTAAACTAACGATTGAAAATTTGTGCAATATATATATATATATATATATATATATATATATATATATATATATATATTAAATATGGTGATATGTTTTCTTGTAATATAGTTAATAAATTAAAAAACATTTCAAAAACAAGAATACTTTTAATGCATATATTATTCATAAGTATAATATATGCATTAAAAGTATTCTTGTTTTTGAAATGTTTTAAATTTATTAATTTTATATATATATATATATATATTTGTAGTTATGCAACACTGTTTTCTTATATACACTTATCACTTTCACTTAAATACTTAAACAAGACTCTTACTTGGTATTTATGCGAGTTAACTTTCAATGACTGGCCTTGTCATTATCTTCGGGCATACTGAACATGGTTGTTGTAGACTGCGAGCTGAGTGGATTTCCCGTTGACCTTGGTGTACCGTTATGTTCTATTTTTAGATTCACTGCACTGTGCGAGTTTTTAAAGTTTGTTTTGGGGTTAATATTGTCTATTAGATTGAATAATTTATCGGTTTTTTAATTTTATTTGTATTTGTTCGTTAATAATATTATTTTTATTTTTATAAATTTCTAGTTATTCCCAGATTGTCATTTTGAGGCCTTTTTGAACCTTTTTTTATTAGGTGTACGTTTTTTAATGTGGGGAATGTGTGTTTGTTTTTGATGGCGTGTGTGGCTAAATTTAAGTTATAAATTTCAGGTTTGATGTATGCATTGAGGTGTTCTTGATATCTGTCTTTTAATTTCTTTTTTGTTTGACCTATATATATTTGATTACAGTCTGGGCATTCGATTTTGTATATTCCGTGTATTTTACGGAATATATCCACTGAGTTGGTCACGTAGTTAGATCACGTGACTACTAACCTAGAGGTTTCAAAGCATTTCTGTTTTCGCTTAATCCCTAAATCGAATCAGCTTGTGAGTATAAGTTGCTAAGGTAAAAGTAGCCCATTGCAGAGTTTGCGAGTATCGAAAACAAATTCTTTTTCCTATTTGTACTGAAAATATCCATAGGCGCCCATACCCGGAGGAAAGGGGGCCGTGGCCTCTCCCTAGCTTATCAAATAAAAAAAAATAAAAAATAAATATCTAGACCAGTGGAATTTGTCGAGAAAGTTATTTTAAAAATTGGTAAATTGTAGGAAATGATGAGACTAAAATATTTACATACAAAAAATGTGTTTTCTTTGAATATTTACATAATATTGCTTTTTAAAAAAAGCTACAAGTAATTAGATTATTGGGCTTATTTTCTTTATATATTACCCGGGCTATTATATATTATATATTACTAGGTACCGTGGCCTAGTACTTTATAGGTAGCAATAGGTTAAACCAGGTTAAAAATGGAATTTGTCAGCTGCTAAATTGTTTAGTGTCCAATGGCTTTACGTCCAGGCCACCTACAAAACTTCACATGGTTGCCCATAGACATACATCTTCAGTAATGTGACAAAATATTGCCTGAAGTTTTAACATCGAAAACTTGAACGATCGCAAAACAATTTGTAAGCAGATGGTATCGTGTATATTTTAAATTTAGTTACAGATCTTGAAGGGGGCACATTTGATTGAAGTATAATGAGCAGAGGCGATGGAGGTGTATCATGCCACAAGTTCAGGAACGTTTTCATACAGGGTACAGAACTTTACGTATTTTCCCAAAGTACAATACTTCATAGCCAATGTAAAATATTGGTCTTCTTATCTAACCACGATTTGTTGAGTACATACATGTGAGTTTCTACTAACAAATGTCTCTTAGAGATAATCCACTGTATTTTGTTAAAAATAATATGTTTATGTACGTTTAGCTTAAAAACAGGTTCATTGGCGACTAAACAGTTTTAAAAATCATGAGAGAAACCTTTCCGTATTATAAAAGTGTTTAAATGATCACCTAACAACAGCCAGTAAGTCGTGACGGCCATACCAACATTGTTTGCTATAATTTATTTCATTCATCCCTCTAATTACGGGGTGTGTACTGATAGAACAGATGTTAATCAGATTACCAGAGAGAATGGACGGTTTAGGTTTTATCATTTGTTCGGCTTGGTGGAAATAAACGTAAATTGGTTTAAATGCTTTGTGTGGCTGCAGTGTTTACGTAAACACATCATGTTTTGATCTGTTTTGCTTCCTGATTGTAGAAGTTAGATTATTTTGTGAGCCAGGAAAGTAATGCTCGATAAAAGTTCAGAAACGTTTGTACTTTTGGAGTTTGTTATCATGGTTTGAAGTTGGAGCTCAAATCGGTTAGCTTTACTACTGATGGATGTGGAGGATGGCGTAACTTATCCAGACGTATTAACGGTCAAGGTCATCGTGATAGGTAGGGACAAGGGAGAATTAATAATAGATTTTGGTAATAATCGTGCTTTTTCGGCCAAAACCAATAGAGCGCCGTTGATTTCACACCGAGGTCGGCTCTCTACTGAGGAAGTTAAAATAACTTGGTCGATATACGGAGTTGATTTTACTTACTCAAAAGAAGTGTATCGAAAAATTGCTTCCTAGATGTGTCAATCATTTTAACACTGGGTAAGATTTATTCTAAGCATATATTTGTTTCAAAACTTCAAAGCTAGTAAACATTTTAGTTAAATTTCCGTCCAGATATATGGTGATTTAATAACAATAAAACATATAATTAATACGATAATACATAATGCAGGAGCTTGTATAAAGCTACAGCAACAAAGCTGAACGTCAAGCGACAAGGTTAGGTAGGTTTGAGGTAAATGTTTTGTGTTTGATGGAGGCTGCCATTGGAGAACAAGTGGTTTCCACTAAAGGGGACAGCATGACGGAAATAGTATATTATATAAGAAGAGGAACTTCAGTAGACCAAGCGAAGGGAAGAAATGCAGGCAACGTCCAGACGCTCTAGACAGGATGAGATGCTCACTCTCGAAATAAATAGAAATTTGAGGAAACAAATTCGTTAATTTATTACAGTAAACTATAAAATTACATTCAAATAAACACTGAAACAGACAACAGTTATTGCTTAAAAATGAAACTACGATACATAAATTGTAACTATATGTTGACAACTGTGATTGTATCCTGATATCTGTGACTGTTTTCTGACATCTGTTACTGTATCCCGAAGTAGTTATAGGGGTCACTTGAGCACAAAAAGTGGTGGGGGGAGTTGGCCTTGAAGCAATAACCCAAGTCAGTTAGATGGCAGCTAACCTAACCCACCCCCAATGTTTGTTGTGTGTTAGGGATAGTTCCTGGGTAAGTATGGGAGCTGCCCCGGGGGTTGGAGGTTTTTGGACAAATTTTGGAAAAATGTGTGTTGCGTGTTAGGGTGGAGATAGAGTGTATTTTGGATAGTGGTGGGGGTTGGTTCACCTGGGGGTAGTTTTAAATAATATATGAAATCGCAAAAAAATAATCGGTTAGATCAAATGACTAAACAACTGCATGCGGTATGTTTAGAGTATGTGTTGGACAGATGTGGGGTGGGTTCATCAGGGGTAGTGTTTAATAATATATCAGATTGGCAAAAAATGATCGATCCCTGGAGTCGGGGTCTTAGGTAAAAATCACCCTGGAGTCGTGCTCGAGGTAAAGCCACCTAGGAGCCAGGCCTTAGGTAAAGCTACCATGGAGTCAGACCTTAGTTAAAGCTACCTTGGAGCCTGGCCTCAGGTAAAGCCATCCCGAAGCCAGCCCTTAAGTAAAGCCAACCTGGAGAAAGGCCTTAGGTTAATTCACACTAGAGTTTGGCTTTAAGTGGGGTTGATTTTAATAATATATGAAATTGCCAAAAAAAATGATCGGTTAGATCAAATGACCAACGTTTCAACTAAACAACTGTCTTACGCTAAGTTTAACTTACCAACAATTACATTAAATTCAGATAGTCTGCAGTCTTTGCGGGGAATCGACCTATCACATTGCAGGGGCACGGTAGGCTTACTCCTGACGGACGCCTCGCATGCGGTCTCAGTAATACGTGTAGGCTTATATACTATGTTAAGCCAACATGCATGATATCCCTATATAGTATGTTAAACAAATATGCATGTTAAGCCAATATGTATGATAGCCCACATACTGTGTTAAACCAACATGCGTGTAAGCCAACATACCTACTATGCTAAGCTGACATACATGAATCCCTACATGGGCCTACTATGACGGTAAACCACTGGTCAAAGCCTTATGATCTGAGCTATACACACATTGACACCTCTTCTAGGTATTTCCTATCAGGTAGAGCCTCAGGCAGGCAACCGTATAGTTCATATGGGAAGTACTATATGGTATAGCTACCAATGCATACCACCATAGCTATGTAAAGGCAGCTATACCAATGCATAACCTATCACGCCCACGTAGATGACGGTCAACAAATAATACAATATAATTAAAAAGTCACGCAACCTATATACATACAGTGTTAAGCCAACATTCATGTTAACCTATATAGGCTTATATACTATGTTAAGCCAGCGTGCAATATACTCTAAATAGCCTTATATACTGTGTTAAACCAATATGCAGTTTAAGCTATATACATCCTGTATTAAGCCAATATCCCCGTTACCCACATAGGCCTATACAATATGTTAAACCAGCATGCATGATAGCCTTATATAGTGTGTTAAACAAGTATGCGTGTAAACCTACATAAATACTATGCTAAGCCAGCATGCATGCTATCATACATATGCGTATATTCTATGTTAAGCATACATACACGATAGCCTACATACTGCGTTAAACAAATATGTGTGTCAGCCGGCATACATATTATGCTAAGCCGATATACATGATTCCCTACTTGGGTCTACAAATTATAATATAACACATTATATCCAATGCATAGTTTAGCTAATGGTTATCACGCAGTATCCGACGAGTAGCCTGACTACAAGTTGCCTACAAAATTACCCCATAATACCCGATACATAGCTTAGCTAATCATTAACACATAGTATCCGATGCACAGCTTGACGATGGGTCAACATATAGTATCCTATAAGTAGCTTGACTATGGCCTAACACATAATATCCAGTTCATAGCCTCACTAATGGTTAGCACATAGTATCCGATGCAGAGCTTGACTATGGGTTATCACATAATATCCGATGCGTAGCTTAACTAGTGGTTAACACATAATATCCAATGCATAGCTTGACTAATGGGTAACACATGGTATCCAAAGCATAGCTTGACAATGGTTTAACACAATGTATCCGATGAGTAGAATGACTACAAGTTAACAGGTAATATCCAGTGCATCGCTAGGCTAATGGTTAACACATAGTAACCGTTGTGTAGCTTTACTACAAGTTAACACATAATATCCAATGCATACCTTGAGTATGGTTTAACAAACAGTATCCAAAGCATAGCTTGACTATGGGTTATCACAAAGTATCCGACGGGTAGGTTGATTACAAAATATCCATTGCATAGTTTGGATAGTTTGGCCCGACTAGGGCTAACACATACATAGTATTCGATGCATAGATTGAAAGGAGTTATCACATAGTATCTGATGAGTAGGTTGACTACAAGTTAACACAAAATATCCAATGCATAGAATGACTATGGTTTAACATATAGTATCCGGTGAGTAGATTGACTAATAGTTAACACATAATATCCGATGCATAGCTTGCCTACAAGGTAACACACAATATCCGATACGTAGCCTAGCTAATGGTTAACACATAGTACCAGTTGCAAAGCTAGGCTAATAGTTAACACATAGTACCCGATGCATAGCTTGAATAAGGCAAACACATAGTATCCGAGGCATAGATTGAGTAATGGTTAACACATGGTATCTAAAGCATAGCTTGATTATGGTTTAACACATAGTATCCGATGAGTAGATTGACTAACGGATAACACATAATATCCATTGCATAGCTTGACTACAAGGTAACACATAATATCCAATGCATAACTTAGCTAATGGTTAACACATAGTATCTGATGCATAGCTAGGCTAATGTGTAACACATAGTAGCCGATGCATAACTTGACTAGGGCTAACACATAGTATCCGATGAGAGGCTTGAATACAAGTTAACATATAATACCCAATGCATAGCTTGGGTAATGTGCAACATATAGTTAGCCTACATTCTGTGTTAAGCCAATATGTATGCTAAGCCGACATACATGATTCCCTAACTCCGTACATGAAAGGGGCTTCCCAAAGTTGATATGCAATCGCTGTAAATACTATACGACTCAACAAACAGGTTAATCATCAGGTACTAGACACAGATCTACGGTAATGCAAGAGTAACCTTAAGGGTAACCCACACCCTGACAAAAGATACTTAGACTGACAACCGATGCATAGCGTGACAACAGATACATACCATGACAACGGATACATAGCCTGACAACGGATACCTAACATGACAACAAACACTTGGCTTGACCACAAATACATAGCCTGACAACAGATACCTAACCTGACAACAAACACATAGCCTGACAACATATACAGAGCCTGACAACTGATATATAGCCTGATAACAGATACAAAGCTAGACAACAGATACATAGCTTGAAAACAAATACATAGCCTGAAAACAGATACCTAACCTGACAACACATACTTTCCCTGACAACGGATACATAGCCTGACAACAGATACCTACCCTGACAACTGATACATAGCCTGACAACAGATACATAGCCTGACAACAGATACCTAACCTGACAACCGATACATAGCCTGACAACAGTTACATAACCTGACAACAGATACCTAATCTAACAACAAATACATAGCCTGACAACCGATACATAGTTAGACAACAGATACCTAGCCTGACAACAAATACATAGCCCGACCACAGATACATAGCCTGACAACAGAGCTAGATCAAATGACCAACGTTTCAACTAAACAACATTGAAAAACTGTATTACGCGAAGTTTACCCGACCAACATACACGAAGTTCAAACGAACAACATTTACACCAAGTTCAAATAGGCTATGGCGGTTATGGCTATTGAAGGCTAGATCAAATGATCAACGCTTCAGCTAATCAATGTTTAAAAATTTACGCTAATCAACCAACATTTACACCTAGTTCAAAGGCGTTATGTTGGCTATGGTTAGTGAAGGCACTGGCCAAAGCCTTAATGATCTGAGCTTTACAGATATTGTTTAGGTATGTTGTATTAATTACAACATACTTACTAAGACAACAGTTACGTAAATACCTCCATCAATTCAAGGCCTTAGGCAATATCTCCGTAAAGACGGCTACCATTCCATAATCTATTACAATATCTCCATAAAGATAGCTACCAATGCTTAACCTATCACTATAGATGTGTAAAGACAGCTACCAATGCAAACTCTATAGCAATAGTTACGTAAACACCTCCATCAAATCATGACTTTAGGCAATATCTCTGTAAAACTAGGAACCAATTTATACTCTACCACAATAGCTATATCAAAACTGTTACCGACTCATATTCTAAGACAACAGATACGTAAAGCCCTGTATCAATTCAAGACCTTAGGCAATATCTTCGTAAAGACAGCTACCAATCTATACTATATCACAATAGTTACGTTAAAAGAGCTACCGATGCTCACCCTATCATAATAGCTACGTACAGACAGCTAATAATGCATAACCTATCACAAGACCTACGTAAAAACCGCTACCATTGCATAACTTTTCACAATAACTGCGTAAAGGCAGCTAACAATGCCTACCCCATTAAAATAGCTACGAAAAGTAACAACCAATACATACCCTATCATAATAGCTACGTAAAGACAGCTGAAGACGCATAACCTAACACAATAACTCAGTAATGACAGCTACTAAATCACGAACCATCACACTAGCCTCGTAAAGACAGCTACCAATATATACACTATCACAATAGCTACGTAAAAAACTGTTACCGATCCATGACCCAAGATAATACTTACATAAAGACCTATGTCAATGCATGAGCTAAGACAATAGCTCCGTAAGGAAAGCCTACCAATGCATGAACTACGACAACAGCAAGGTATGGACGGCTACCAATGCATTACTTTTCACAATAGCTCCGTAAAGACAGCTACCAACACATAACTCATCTCATTAGCTAATTAAATAGCGCTATCAATGCTTGACTTATCACAATTGCTCCATAGAGACAGCTACAAATACATTCCCTATCATAATAGTTACGAAAAGACAGCTACCAATGCGTACCCCATCACAATAGTTACGTCAGGCTAACACCAATGCATTTCCTATTACAATAGCTCCGTAAAGTCAGCTGCCTAGTAAACGATTACGTATACACATCTATCAATACATGATCTAAGACAAAAGCTACGTAAAGGCCTATATAACTGCATAACCTATCACAAAAGCGTCTTGACGTCAGCTACCAATACATACCTTACCACAATAGCTACGTAAAAACGGTGAACGACCCATGACCCAAGACAATATTTACGTAACGATCTAGAGCAATGCATTATCTAAGACAATTGCTCAGTAAAGACAGACACCTATGCATAACCCATCACAATATCTCTGTACATGGCAGATGCCGTGATGACCTCTTCTGTACCAGATTAATTTGGAAGTGCTACCTTAGACATGCTAGATGCCATGATGATCCTCTTCCGTACCAGAGTATATTGGAAGTGCTACCTTAGACATGCTAGATGCTCTGATGATCCTCTTCCGTACCAGAGTATATTGGAAGTGCTACCTTAGACATGGCAGATGCCCTGATGATCTTCTTCTTTACAATAGTATGCTGGACGAGCTACCTTAGGCATGCTTTTCTGTACCATATATGCCCCTGTAGATGGGAAGATGCGATACTCTACTTCAGAGATAAAAGATAAATCCTGTTTGAAATGAGAAGCACTTAACTAGCGTCAGAACATGGTCGTAGGACATAACACAAGTGTGTAACTGGCCTAAGACTTTACTGTATATCCTTGACCCTGAATTAACTTGTAGATGGAAAGAGACGATACTCCACCTAGGGGCTAAAGATGAATTTTGTTCTAGTAGAAAATTTGTTGTAGTGAGAAACTCATGACTAGCGTCAGAACATGATCATAGGACATGGCACAAGTATGTAACTGCCCTAAGGCTTTGCCTGTGATTGTCCTGCAGATAGACTGATGTTAAAGTAAGTATGGGTGGCAAACCTATAAAGACAAAAGTTAATCCTATACAGATGGTAACGTATGACTTACCGATATTACATATGCCCTCTTAAACGACATTTTGTTAGACGCCATCTTAACCGAGACTTTGTTTGACGTCATTTGCTGCAGTTATGCTGATATAATCAGAGTGCGCTATCGCTGTTGGGTGCTGGCGAATAAAAATATTAATGTAAAGGTTTTAAAAAATTATTTTATTTGTCGAACTCTGTGTGTGAACTTATCTACACCTGTAATGAAACGTATATTAAAAACAAAATTGCATATTGACTTAACACAATATGTAGGCCTATGTACCGTATCATGCATAATGGCTTAATACAGGATGTATACTATTGTGATAGGTTATGGATTGGTTGCTGTTTTTACGTAGCTAACCACACCAGGCCGGTTTTACCTATGACCCGACTCAGGGATTGCTTTACCTAAGGGCTGACTCCAGAGATGCTTTACCCGAGTCCTGATGCTTGACCTCAAGCATGACTCTAGGGTGACTTTACCTAAGGCCAGACTCCCGGGTGGATTAACCTAAGACCTAACTCCAGAGTAGCTTTTACTTAAGGGCTGACTCCAAAGTAACTTTACCTGAAGTCTAGCTCCAAAGAGGCTTTAAATAAGGCTTGACTCCTAGGTAGCTTCACCTAAGGTCTGACTCCAGAGGAGGCTTTAAATAAGGCCTGACCCCTTGGTTCTTTTACCTAACGCCTGACTCTAGGGTTACTTTAACTAAGGCCGGACTCTAGGGTAGCTTTACCTAAGGTTTGATGGAAATATTTACGTAACTGTTATCTTAGTCAGTATGTTGTAATTGATGCAACATACCTAGACAATATGTAGAAAGCTCAGATCATAAAGGCCTTGACGGTTTCTACGTAGCTATTACGGTGTGAGTTGGTAGCTATCTATATATTGTCTAAGGTATAAAGCTCAGCTCATAAAGGCTTTTGCCAGTGCCTTCACCCACCATAACCTATTTGAACTAGGTGTGAATGTTGGTTGATTAGCGTAAATTTTTCAACTTTGATTAGTTGAAACGTTGATCTAGCCTTCACCAGCCGTAACCGCCATAGCCTATTTGAACTTGGTGTAAATGTTGTTCTTTTGATCTTCGTGTATGTTGGTCGGTTAAACTGTTTTTCAATGTTGTTTAGGTGAAACGTTGGTCATTTGATCTAGGTCTGTTGTCAGGCTATGTATTTTTTGTCAGGCTATGTATCCGTTGTCAGGCTATGTGTTTATTATCTAGCTATATAGGCTATGGCCCAGCTAGGTATCTGTTGTCAGGCTATGTATTTGTTGTCAGGCTATGTTTCTGTTGTCAAGCTATGTTTCTGATGTCAGGCTATTGTCAGGCTAGGTATCTGTTGTCAGGCTATATATCAATGGGCAGGCTATGGTCAGGCTATGTTTTTGTTGTCGGGCTATGTATTTGTTGTTAAGCTATGTATTCGTTATCAGGCTAGGTATCTGTTGTCAGGCTATGTATTTGTTGTCAAGCAATGTGTTTGTTGTCAGGTTAGGTATCTTTAGTCAGGCTATGTATCCGTTGTCATGCTATGTATCTGTTGTCAGGCTATGTATCGGTTGTCAGGCTAGGTATCTGTTGTCAGGCTATGTATCTGTTGTCAGGCTATGTGTTTGTTTTCAGGTTAGGTATCTGTTGTCAGGCTATGTATTTGTTGTCAAGCTATGTGTTTTTTGTCAGGTTAGGTATCTGTTGTGTAGCTATGTATCTGTTGTCTAGCTATGTATCGGTTGTCAGGCTAGGTATCGGTTGTCAGACTAGGTATCTGTTGTCAGGGTGTAGGTCGCACTTAAGGTTACTCTTGCATTGCCGTAGATCTGTTTCTAGTACCTGATGATTAACCTGTTTGTTGAGTGGTATAGTATTTACAGCGATTGTATATCAAGTTTGGGAAGCCCCTTGCATGTACGAAGCTAGGGAATCATGTATGTCGTCTTAGCATACATATTGGCTTAACACAGAATGTAGGCTAACTATATGTTGAACATCACCCAAGCTATGCATTGGATATTATATGTTAACTTGTATTCAAGCCTCTCATCGGATACTATGTGATAACCCATAGTCAATCTATGTATAGGATACTATGTGTTAGCCCTAGTCAAGTTATGCAGCGGCTACTATGTGTTTCACATTAGCCTAGCTATGCATCAGATACTATATGTTAACCATTAGCTAAGCTATGCATTGGATATTATGTGTTACATTGTAGTCAAGCTATACAATGGATATTATGTGTTAACCGTTAGTCAATCTACTCATCGGATACTATGTGTTAAACCATAATAAAGCTATGCTTTAGATACCATGTGTTAACCATTAGTCAATCAATGCCTCGGATACTATGTGTTTGCCCTAATCAAGCTATGCATCGGGTACTATGTGTTAACCATTAGCCTAGCTATGCAACTGGTACTATGTGTTAACCATTAGCTAGACTACGCATCGGATATTATGTGTTACCTTGTAAGCTACACAGCAGATACTATGTGATAACCGTTAGCCAAACTATGCAATGGATATTTTGTAATCAACCTACCCGTCGGATACTTTGTCATAACCAATAGTCAAGCTATGCTTTGGATACTGTTTGTTAAACCATACTCAAGGTTGTGCATTGGATATTATGTGTTAACTTATAGTAAAGCTACACAACGGCTCCTACGTGTTAACCATCAGCCTACCTATGCACTGAATGTTATGTGTTAACTTGTAGTCATTCTACTCATCGTGTACTATGTGTTAAACAATAGTCAAGGTATACTTTGGATATTATGTTGTAACCATTAGTCAAGCTACCGATCGGATATTATGAGTTAACCCATAGTCACGCTAACCACTAGTTAACCATTATCCCAGCTATGCATTGGATACTATATGTTGGTCATTAGCCAGGGTATGCATTGGATAATATGTGTTAACTTGTATTCAAACTTCTCATCGGATACGATGTGTTAACCAATAATCATGCTACACATCGGATATTATGTGTTAACCATTAGTCAAGCTACACATCGGATATTATGTGTTAACCATGAGTTAAGCTACACATCGGATATTATGTGGTAACCCATCGTCAAGCTGTACATCGGATACTATGCGTTAATGATTAGCTAGGCTATATATGGGGTATTATGTGGTAATTTGTAGGCGAGCTACTCATCGGATACTGCGTGATAACCATTAGCTAAACTATGCATTTAAAAAAATGTGTCATATTATAATTTGTAGGCCCATGTAGGGAATCATGTATGTTGGCTTAGCACAATATGTATGCAGCCTCACACACATATTTGTTTAACACAGTATGTAGGCTATCATGTATGTAGGCTTAACATAGAATAAACGTCTATGTATGATAGCATGCATGCTGGCTTAGCATAGTATTTATGTAGGTTTACACGCATACTTGTTTAACACACTATATAAGGCTATCATGTATGTTGGCTTAACATAGTATATAAGCCTATGTAGGATAGCATGCATGTTGGCTTAGCATAGTATTTATGTAGGTTTACACTTATATTTTTTTAACACACTATATAAGCTATCATGCATGCTGGTTTAACATATTATATAGGCCTATGTGGGTAACGGGGATATTGGCTTAAAACAAGACGTATATAGGTTAATCTGCATATTGGTTTAACACAGTATATAGGGCTATTTAGAGTATATTGCATGCTGACTTAACATAGTATATAAGCCTATATAGGTTAACATGAATGTTGGCTTAACACTGTATGTATGTAGGTTGCGTGACCTTTTAATTATATTGTAATATTTGTTGACCGTCACCTACGTAGGCGTGATAGGTTATGCATTGGTAGCTGCCTTTACATAGCTATGGTGGTGCATTGGTAGCTATACCATATAGTACTTCCCATATGAACTATACGTTTGCCTGACTGAGGCTCTACCTGTTAGAAGAGGTGTAAATGTGTGTATAGCTTAGATCATAAAGGCTTTGGCCAGTGGTTTACCGACATGTAGGGATTCATGTATATCGGCTTAGCATAGTATGTATGTAGGCTTACACGCGTGTTGATTTAACACTGTATGTGGGCTATCATACATATTGGCTTACCATAGTATATAAATCTATGTAGTTTTACATGCATATTTGTTTAACATACTATATAGGGCTATTATGCATGTTGGCTTGACATAGTATATAAGCCTACACGTATTACTGAGACCGCATGCGAGGCGTCCGTCAGTCGTAAGCCTACCGAGTCCCTACAATGTGATAGGTCGATTCCCCGCAAAGACTGTTGACTATTTGAATTTAAAGTAATTGTTGGTAAGTTAAACGTAGCGTAAGACAGTTGTTTAGTTGAAACGTTGGTCATTTGATCTAACCGATCATTTTTTTGGCAATTTCATTTATTAATAAAAACAACCCCACTTAAAGCCTGACTATAGTTTGAATTTACCTAAGGCTTTTCTCCAGGGTGGCTTTACTTAAGGGCTGGCTTCGGGATGGCTTTACCTGAGGCCAGGCTCCAAGGTAGCTTTAACTAAGGTCTGACTCCATGGTAGCTGTACTTAAGGCCTTGCTCCTAGATAGCTTTACCTCAAGCACGACTCCAAGATGACTTTTACCTAAGACCCCGACTCCAGAGACCGATCACTTTTTTGGCAATATGATATATTATTAAACACTACCCCTGGTGAACCCACCCCCATATCTATCCAAAATACACTCTAAAGAAACCCCATACAGTTGTTTAGTCATTTGATCTAACCGATCATTTTGTTGCGATTTCATATATTATTTAAAACTACCCCCAGGTGAACCAACCCCCACATCTAGGTAAAATGGACTCTAAACATGCCGCATACTGTTGTTTATTCATTTGACCTAACCGATCAATTTTTTGCGATATCATATATTATTTAAAACTACCCCCAGGTGAACCCACCCCCAAATTTAGCCAAAATACACTCTATCGCCACCCTAACAGGCAACACTCATTTTTCCAAAACTTTTCGAAAAACTACCCCCATGGGTGTTAGCATGCTTGGGTGCTAGCACTCTTGATTGTTATCATTTTTAGGTGCTAGTATGCATGACTCTTATCATTCTTGGGTGTTATCATGCTTGGGTGCTAGCATGCTTGGGTGTTAGAATGCTTAGGTGTTAGCGTGCTTGGGTACTAGCATGCTTGAGTGTTAGCATGCTTAGATGTTAGCATGCTTAGGTATTAGCATGCATGCGAGCACAGGTTAGACCCGAGTCTAACCGATTCAGCGCCTTTTTCATTGTATGTGTTTGTAAAACTATGTAAATAAAATAGAATCTTTCAACTGCTTCAGTACTGTTTATTTTGACCCATACGTTATGGTGTAGGACCACGATATTCCTCTATTCCTTGGCGCAATTCAAAATACTAAATCTATTAACACATTTCCCTCTCTTACTTCCGGTTAAATCAATTAATTTAATATGAACGAGAGCATGCACACGTGTGCGATAGCGCATCGTTTCTGAACGATCTCACAGTAAGGAGTAATTAGATATTGTCCCCAGAAATTAAATGTATCTAATTGCGAGTCGAGATGCTTTCATCGTTTACTTTGTATCTGAACAAATTACAAAGTAAAAATCTTGAAGAGTAGAAACAACCTTCTAATGGCAAATTTTGAGTTTAGCTGTGAATAAATTTTATAAGTAATAACGAACAACATAATCAATAACTGCATTTCGTAACGCGTTGAAATAACAAGACCATCATCGTCGTCATACGGGGTTTAGTTAGAGAATACAATTTGTGTCTTAGTATAGTATACAACCTTATGTGATGTTTTTGTCACTTAAAAGCGTGCGAGAAGAGAAATGTTTGATTTCAAGACGTTGTTAGTTATTTCATTACTACCAGGAAGAGGGCGATGCATTACTGTATTTACCAAAAGTAAATAATGTGATCATGGAGCAAACAATATTGAATGAAGTGGAATTTTCAATCCTAAATACGCAAGAAAGAATGGCCTGTGCTCTTCTTGTACCTTGAGAAAAATGTATGGATGTTGAACGAACAACAACTATGTCACTCCATAGTGCTTCAGGTAATCATGAAAACAGTCATGTCTTTAATTAAGCAAGATATAAAAAAGAATGAATGAAGGAGATTTGCAACAAAAAGTGTAAGAAGACAAAGATGATGAGACAAAATGAAGAATGTGAAAAAAAGGAGAAAGACGAGGAAGTGAAGAAAGAAGGGAGGAAGGAAATACAAATAAGTAGAAGAGAAACTAAATAAACCCACTAAAGAAGAGGAGAAAAGAAAAAGGTGACACCTAATTAGAAGAAAAAAAACCTTTAAGCCAGGAAAAGAGCGAATAAAATAAGATCAAAACTCGACTCGTAGAAAGTTGTAATGGTAATGAGTCTTACATTCAATTGTTTACCACGCTATAGCTCTCCTGGCCCTCAATAGTCTCACAAAACATTCCTACAGCTACGCCAGCTAAGCAGTGTCTAAGGTCCGGAAATAATCCGCAGATGCAGTGTTTGCTATGTCGGCTTCGTTTGATCCTTAACAATTTAGTGTCCTACGTACTTGTCAATTAATCAGGCTGATCAATAAGTTAATTAAGGAGATAGGGAAACTGTATTGAGTCGTGTTGTGAGATATGACGTTGCTACAGGTGGGCATTTCAATGAAAAGCGCAAATCACTGCAAGTAATCAAAAGCGGAATGCGCGCGCGTGCGCTCGTGAAGCCATTACGTTGCGAGAGCTTCGGTCAATAACTTGCTCACCTCAGAAATGATGAGCCCCTTTATGCTCATAGCAGTGCCCCTAAAACCAGCCTCCGTTTTTTATTTATATTTTATTTGTACCATTTTCCTATGAACCTCCGATGAACTTGACACAACTAGCCAATCATGCATCAGAACTGCACACAGTGATGTTAATACAGTTTTTTTCAAATAATATTTCATTACTAATTTTACACTACTTAACTAAGTGAATACGTAATTGCTTACTTGCTGACGCGTTTCAAAACGATCGTTCCTTTTTCGAAGCTAACCTTCTACTTCGAAAAAGGAACGATCGTTTTGAAACGCGTCAGCAAGTTAGCAATTACGTATTCACTTAGTTCAGTAGTGTAAAATTAGTTTAATCAGTGAATTCAAGATGATTACATCAAGAAACTTTAATATTTCATTATTTTCAATTTAAAATGTCTCCCTCTTCAGTTTGCCTGTCTTCAATTTGTTGTTTCTAGGTTGGATTCGAACTGTATGACTACATGTTTGAAATCCAACCCTCAATTGCTGGATATTCTCGTTTTTTAATATCCTCAGTTGTTTTGATTGTCATACAAGAAATCATACTATATATATATATATATATATATATATATATATATATATATATATATATATATATATATATATATATAGAATATCAAATGTGTTTTCCTGTTAGAATATTTTTAAGATTAAATAATATACACTAATACAGGAAATTTAATTTATTGAATAATACATTCAAAGCTTTTCGTTGGTTGACATTACCAACATCCTCAGGAATTATCAATACTAAGAATGATAAAAGAACTGTTTACAAATATGAAGCTACTAGAAAAAGCATTACACAGTTGCCAAATCTATTACATCTTTTATCATTCTTAGTATTGTTAATTCCTGAGGATGTTGGTAATGTCAACCAACGAAAAGCTTTGAATGTATTATTCAATAAATTAAATTTCCTGTATTAGTGTATATTATTTAATCTTATATATATATATATATATATATATATATATATATATATATATATATATATATATATATATATATATATATATATATATATTAAAACAACATAGGTTATTCAAATACAAGAATATTTGAATAACCTATGATGTTTTAAATTATTAAACAAGAAAACATATTTTATATTTATATATACATATTTGTACAGAGAAACTTAGTTGTTTTCTTGATTTTAATTGCAGTTGCAAATAATAAAATACCATTATATATATATATATATATATATATATATATATATATATATATATATATATATATATATAGGACTATAATACAGTACTACCTATTTTACTACGTAATTTTATGCACTGCAGAATGAACGGATGTACTCTAGATAATAACTATTCCTCATATTTCCAATCCGTGAAGGAATACCTATACATACATACATATATATATATATATATATATATATATATATATATATATATATATATATATATATATGTATATCTATATTATAACGAAATTCATTAAGTTAAGAAAACTTTTGGTTAAATATTAGTACTTGTGAGATCATACCACACTGTCGCTACCTAGCAAAGGGTAGTCTCTTGTTAATCTTTCGGCCAAAAACGGTTGCTGCACTCGTCTGGTAAACCATAAATATTAATAAACATCGAAAAGTTTCATCCTAGATAAACCAAGACGTGACTCGATCATTGGAGAGGCGCTTTACGTGGACATCGAGGGACCATGCAGATTTATGGCGACGAATCTCTAAAAGTGCAGAAACAGCTCGTCCAGAGAAACAAATGCCCTTGGTAAAGATTGAGAAATACCCACCCAAGCCAAGAGGAATGTCATTCTGATAGGCTGGAACAGATTTGAGCGCCATAAGAAAGCCGATCAAATTTGAAGAGGGGAAGAAACGTACGGAGACGATCCAGAACGAAACACGAAAGTCAGTAAATTTTCAGGACTAGAAAGGGTCAAGTTCTAGGCCTCGAAGGAGTCAAAATGCAGGACTCTGGGGAGAAATATGTTCAGTTTTAGTAAGAAATATTTAATTCAAACAACGTAACGTCGCAATGTAAAGTATCAAGGGAGAGTAATAAGGGAGATTAATAAATGGAAAGCGAAGTAAGTGAGGGAGATTAAAGGGTAATAAGTGAGATTAATGTAAGGGAGATTATTAAGTAATGAGTTATATTAAGTGAGGGAAATAGAAAAGTAGTACGAGAAATTAAATAAGGGAGATAACTAATTAGTAAGTGGAATTAATAAGGAAAGATTTAATAAAGTCAGTTACGGCATAGAAGCATTTCGAGTGATTAAGAAAAGTGAAATTGATAGGGAAATATTAATAAGTGAATTTGTGTCAAGTGAAGTGAAACAAGGAACTACGCAAGTAATAAGTAATAATTTATCTTAAATTTAAAGCCAACTCTTAAAGTAACAAATATTAAGAATCGTTCAAAGTTTATTAGTTCTTTAAAAAGTAATAATTCATTCAAATATAAAATGTATTAAACCAGGTGCAGTAACCTATACACGCCTTGAGATAATTAAAGACAGTTTAAATAGAATTGTAATTTAATAATAATTATAAAAGTCTTGGTGGCTACCGGCATCAGTAGAGTTAGTTAAAACTAATCTTATGTAACTACCTATAAATGCCAACGTTTGAAGTCAGGATTAAAATAAATCAGTTATTGTAAAAGCAAGTAGCTGCGTATTAATTGATTTCCTAAAGTAAAGTTATCCTGAAGGACGATTAGAGAAGGTATTTTATAATATATATATATTTAATAAATTAAAATTGTTTCAAAAACAAGAATACTTTTAATGAATATATTTATTCAAACCTTTTCGCTGATTAAATAGTATCAGCATCTTCAGGAAAAAAAATTATCTAATAAAATCTTTAAGTTAATATATATATATATATATATATATATATATATATATATATATATATATATATATATATTTGTTGGTACTGTTTGCCAACGAAAAGCTTTGGTTATAAAATAATAAATATTCTTGTATTTGAATAACCTATGTTGTTTTAAAGTATATATATATATATATATATAATTATTGAATAGAAATATTTAAAATACAAGAATAGTTTTAAATATGTTTATTCATTAACTCTATTACAAGAAAACGTATCACCACATTTAATATATATAGCATATATACACTATATAGTAGTAGTGGTGTGATTGTAATTATTTAACAAAAAGTAACTAAATAAATTTTTTTATTGTTGACCTAAGTAGGAATTGACCTAATTTTTTTATTACTTGTTATCGATTAGGCCCATTTTACCATTACTAATCCTACCATAGCAATGTTTTTAGTTTTATAGCACGTAGGACTGCTTAATACTGAATACGGAAATAACAATGCTAAGAAAACGTGACTGTTGAAAAAAAATTAAAATTAAAAAAAAGTATTTTTTGTTTGTTTCAACAGACGTTAAAAAATTAACAGATTTAAAAGATTTATTAAAATAATGGATATAATCTTAGTTGTTAAAAATTGTCATATGTGCCTTAAGGCGTTATCACTTATGAAATTGGATAAGTAATACGCAAGTAATATAAATAAAAAGAAATCTTTTTGTTGTTCATGATGAGCTGGTTGTTAATTCTTATTACACTTTTGCTATTACTTGCGACCAGACATTTTGTTAACTAAAGGTTGTTAAATTGTTAACTTACACTTGGAGGAAACGTTTTCGTTTTACGACTTCTTTAGCCTCGTATGTTTTCCGCTAGGAATGCTGTAGTTGCGCTTCCTCGGTACCATTTTTTTGAAAGTTAGAAGTGATGTGATCGAAGAGTAAATGTGATCTGTGCCGTGTTTGTTCATTTAGGATGTCATTTTTATGTGTGACATCTTAAATGAACAAACACGGCACAGATCACACATACTCTTAGATCACATCACTTCTAACTTTCAAAAAAATGGTACCGAGGAAGCTCAACTACAGCATTCCTAGCGGAAAAAATACGAGGCTAAAGAAGTAAGACGAAAACGTTTCCTTCAAGTGTAAATTAACAATTTAACAACTTTCAGTTAACAAAAAGTCTGATAGCAAGTAATAGCAAAAGTGTAATAAATAAATAAAACATTTAAAGATAAAACTACCTATTTAAAAAAAAGTTTCATTTTAGTTACTTTTGTCAATAATTACAAGTAATATAAATAAAGTAACATAACCTATGCGTTAAATCAGCTGTTCCATCACTTAACCTATAACATAATATCAACTGTTTTATGAAATCATACGTTACCACCTATTTTAAGCCAAATGGGACGAAATAACTATATTAATTACCTTTCCCCTTTTGTGAAACGTTTTTTGTACATAAAACTAATATTAATTCATTAAATTTAATTAATGAAATATTATTCCAAAAAAACTATATTGATATCAAGTGTCATCCATTAAAAGTTAAAAAATAATGTATTTGAACTTGAGTGGATGAATAAATAATATTTTTATATACGATTGAAAATTAGAACAAGACAGGCTATAGGCTATAAGGAGAGTGTGAACTAATAGAAGCATTCGTATGATTTTTTGTATTCGTTATATATACTAAAAAAACACGACAGGGCTCGTCTAGTTTAATAACAGCTGATTTTATGATTAATTCTTTTGAAATAGGTCTTATATTATACCATATGCTCGATATTACTGGTTCACGTCAAGGACCTACTATATTCCTCACTAACTCGCTAAATCATTTTAATGATTATAGAATATATTTCCAAAACATCACACAGATTTAATGTAGACTATTCCAATTGTTCAAAGGTATGCCTCAACGATAATTTGAATTAAATTATTGTAGCTAAAACGAAAATCCCACAATATCAGAAATAATTGGATTCGGGTTAATTGAAATCAAATTGTTTCTCTTTGACAGGTCCTGTAAAGTCCATCTGTGCCCTTCATAGTTACAATACATTGGATTTATTTGATTATAACAAATACGACATTAAAGTTGCGATAATGTCACATGCTATGACACTCGACATATGAACTGTATTAACTACTCAAAACCTTTGCAACAGCTCACTTTTTTGCCGGAAAGTATGGTCTGTTTCGAGCAGCTATGTGCAGTGTACCCAGGACTCGTTGCTCGAGGAAAAGATAGTCTGTTCCAAACACCTCTGGGTAGCTTACCCGAGACTCATTGTTTGCATTAGTGGAAAGTATAGTTTGTTCCGATCACCCCCGTACACCATACCCGTGACTCGTTGGTCGCGGAAAGTATAGTCAGTTCCGAGCACCACTATGCAGCTTACCGTTATCTCGATCTCGCATTCGCGGAGAATATAGTCTTATTTGAGCACCTCTTGGCAGTTTACCCGTGACTCATTGGTCGCGGAAAGTATAGTCAGTTCCGAGTACCACTATGCAGCTTACCGGTAACTCGATCTCGCATTCGCGGAGAATATAGTCTGATTTGAGCACATCTGGCCAGCGTACTCGTGACCCGTTGTTCCCGTATAGTTTAGTCCGACTGGAGAGCCTCTGTGCACAAACCCGTGACTCTTTTCTCTAGGAAAATATAGTCTCTTCCGAGCACCTCCATACCGTGTACTCGTGACTCGATGCTCCCATTACCGGAAAGAGTAGTCTGTCCCGAACACCTATGGGAAGCTTTGCGGTAATTCGTAGCTCGCAGAAAGTATAGTCAGTTTCGAGCTCCTCTGGCCGGCGTACTCGTGACCCGTTGTTCCCGGAAACTTTAGTTCGAATCAAGAGACTCTGGTCACGTACCCGTGACTCTTTTCTCGATTAAAATATAGTCATTTCCGAGCACACCCGTACCGTGTATCCGTGGTTTGATGCTCGCAGAAAGTATATTCAATTCCCAGCATATTTGGACAGCTTACCCGTGACTCGATGCTCGCGGAAAGTATAGTCTATTCCGAGCACGTCTGGGCAGCTTTCAAGTGACTCGATGCTCGTGGAAATTATCGAGTCGGGTAAAACTTTAAAAGTCTGAATCTCGCGTTCTTGCAGTTTTATGACAGCGCTTTCTAACTAGAATAATAAACTTGGTAGAAGATATTATCAATTTTTGTTGTTTTTAATTTCATTTTTATCTTTGTTGTTACTCTCTCTCCCCCCTCTCTCCCCCTCTCCCCCTCTCCCCATCTCTCTCCCCCTCTCCTCTCTCTCCCCTTCTCTCTCCCCCCTCTCTCTCACTCCCTCTTTCTCCTTCTCCTCTCTCTCTCTCTCTCTCTCTCTCTCTCTCTCTCTCTCTCTCTCTCTCTCTCTCTGTTCTCAAGGGTCAAATCCTATTAGCGATTTTGCAGGGTCTCATTGAGCAGAAATACCTCAATTCCTATTTATGCCTCCCGTTTAGTCCTCAGATTTTAATGGCAACACATCGTACAGCTATAAAAACATAGGCTCAAATGAATTATTTCATTCCTAATAAAATAGATAAAATAATTATTTTATTAATTAATCAATATGTGTTAAAAATTTTTACAAATTAGTGTAAAATGAACCAAAAACATTTCCACTTTTTATAAAAAATGACCAGTTAAATTTTACGAGCATTAAAAGTTAGTAAAACTCATTTTTAATGAGTGAAAAAAAAGAATTAAGTAATATTATTAAAATAATATTTTACTTTTAAATGATCTAAGAGGATAAAATAATATTTCTGCTACACGACAACTTTAGAATTTTTTATGATTAAAAATAAAAGCAAGATTAAGACTTTCGCCCCTATAAGATAAAATTACGTATAATCTTTGGAAATATTGATTAGTTTTAATAAACAACCCTCTTTAACAGTAAAATATCTAGACCTAAACAGCCCCTTAATCATAGCATTAATAGGCCGAACAATTATTATTCATTTTTAGATTATTATTATAGTCCCCTTTTTCGGAATATTTATTTATTTTGGGTTGTTTCGAAGTAAATGGGCTTAAAAAGTGTTTTAGGATTTATTACTAAATTTTTATACATTTATGCCTAACGTTGCTAACTTTAGTGCTGGCAATTTCTTGAGGTAATTAAAAAACAATGCTTGTGATAACAGTGTCACGCATTGTAAAATGTTGACGAACAAATAATATTAAAAAAATGTTTAAAGTCAATTCCTACTTGGGTCAACAAAGGCAAATTTTATTTTACTTACTTTTTATAAAATAATTACAAAAATTATAGATAAAGTAACATAACCTATGTGTTGAAACAAATGTTCTACCGCATAACCTATAACATTAAATCAGCTGTTTTATGAAATCATACGTTTCCACTTATTTTATGCCAAGTGGGCCTAAATAAATATTAAATGTGATTAATTAAATTTAATTAAGGAAATAAGTTTTGAAAAACTGTATTAGTAACATGTGTATTAAATAAAAGTTTTAAAAAAACTGTATTAGTAACATGTGTATTAAATAAAAGTTTTAAAAAAACTGTATTAGTAACATGTGTATTAAATAAAAGTTTTAAAAAAACTGTATTAGTAACATGTGTATTAAATAAAAGTTTTAAAAAAACTGTATTACTAACATGTGTATTAAATAAAAGTTTTAAAAAACGTACCTATTTGAACTTGATTAGATGAAAAAAAAAGTATTTTATTAATGATTGAAAATTTGAACAAGATAAGAGTGTGAACTAACGTATCACTGGAAGAATGAGAAGGCTTGTGGCAATCACGGCACAATATGCGACCTGACGTTTGTTCCCAGACCCGTCGGATAATCCTGTTACGCGCGCGCACGCACGCTCTCGCTTACCGAGGGAATGCATTGATTCCCCCTTGTTTGGACGCGCAAATAAAGGAATATATCGTAATTGCCATGGGAAAATGCAAACGCTCAGCGAGTTATGTTTATTTACACAGAGGGTGCAAAATACCAAGCCTGCGTACAAAGAAACATTATACTGATCCTTGGGTAGATAGAGTAAAAAAATGTGCCAAATATAACGATTATTCAGTTGTTTACTTTTTGTTAGAAGCGATGCGTGCTTTGAAGGAATGGCCAGTTCAAACGCTTTGTTTTTAAATTGGAACTCTGAAATATATTAGCTATCAGTTTTTATAATGTAATATAAGATCAATTTAGTAAAATATTAATAAGTACTTGAACATTTATCGATATGTTACACTTGCCTATAGTAGCACTTACGTTTTTGATTATTGAGAACAGCCTTTTCGGGAGATGTGACACTTTGTCAAAGGGGGAGTTCCGTTGTCAAGCCCCCACTTAACAGAAGATCTGTAATTATTGAGCCCTTACTAATAAAAAAACCTAGGCAATACTGCAGGTAAGTGTGATATATCGACATAGATAAGGTACTACTACAGGTAAGTGTGATATATCGACATAGATAAGGTACTACTACAGGTAAGTGTGATATATCGACATAGATAAGGTACTACTACAGGTAAGTGTGATATATCGACATAGATAAGGTACTACTACAGGTAAGTGTGATAAATCGACATAGATAAGGTACTACTACAGGTAAGTGTGATATATCGACATAGATAAGGTAATACTGCAGGTAAGTGTGATATATCGACATAGATACAATTGGTTTAGTGTAAGACGATTAGCTTGTGTGAAGATGGAACAAAATAATATAAATAAATAAATTAATCTTAGTAAAAACCAAATAAATATTTACTTATACCCAAATTCGACTTTTAAAACCTAAAACAAACTTTAAATTGACGTAATTGTATGTAATTATTAAAGCGGTTTAATGACTAATAACCGCTGTGGCTAATATCGACTCGGAGGATAACTAAACATTGTTATTTAGAGTGGCATTGAGTTATTGACAGAACAATATGTGTGTGTCTTACGACTTAAGAGGAGTCGGTTGCTCCAGATCATTTTGATTCTCAAATGCCTCCACAAAAAGAATTTGGAAGGGAATTACGTACAGCCAGCACCTCTACTACCCCCGCAACACTTTCCTCTGCTCGTGAGACCATAGCCGGATTGCCTATGGTGAGCCGTCACGATCCCATGGTACCAGAACAGAGGTCCGACTCATAAGGCCTTGACTATTTACCGGCTCGTTGACTGTCACACATGGACAGCCTCATCCGGCTTTTCTGTGACCCAATTAAGTTATTGACATAAACAATTTCGCTAGAGTACATAGGAGGATCATGAGATCAAATGTGAAGGGTAGCATGCCAAAGTATTCGTACCGCCTATGGGTACCATTAACAGTTGTAAAACTAACATCCCCTTGTATGTACACCCCTTACACCCCCTGTAAGATAGATAACATTAAGAAGGCAGGAACACGAAAAAGGCCTAATGGTCACCTGGTAGTGGAAAGGGGGGAAATGTATTATACCATGCGGTCAGGGTTGTTCACACGACATATACCTTCGAGGGGTGTCATATGGAAATTTAAAATTTATAAATTTAAGAATATGTAGACAAATTGTCTTTACAATCATAATCTTACGCCTCGTTCTGAGTTGATTGAGTTTAATGTATTTTTTACATGATCTAAAATACACAAGAAGTATCTAACGACAATTGAACAATTAGAGAGTTTAAAAAATTCATTTTAAGATAACAAACTACCTTATGAACTATAATTATAAAAATGTTGATTTATTCGTTGTCTGTCGTTGTTTCTTTTCCTAATTTTTAACGTGCTGTCAATTAAAACAAAAATAAAAACATATTTCTCGGCTCGTTAATTTTCATTTAAAAATAATTAAAATCTCAGTATATAAGAATTTAATTTATTCCCACAATGTCTAAGCATGTTCGAAGATAGATTCGCTTAAAATGCAAATGACTGGACACGAGATAATCGATCATACTGCTTGACCCACTGTGCAAACACAACAATACGTCAGGCGTGGTCACAGGTATGCTGTGTAATTCCCCGCCATCCGCGATGACTACCATCGGCGTCGTTTCCGCGTTTGTATCCACATGTTCTGCATGATTACGGCGCACAGAACAATGGGCAATTTATTTAAACTTGCTTTAAAGCGCAAATGTTTACCGTAAATGAGATGCCGCCCGGGGGAAGGGGGCGTGGAGGCACTTATTTTGAAATTATCAATGAATTGAAATTACAGTCTCGTTGTCCTTTTGGGTGAACTCATGGGGCATGTATCTAACTGCATATATCTTATATTGTATATATTTTTATGCATGCCTAGGAATAGAGAGCACAACCCACAGCCTCAGACTTGTTTTTTTTTGTGTGGCCCATAGACAAAAATCTAAAATGTTGAACTTAGAAAAACGCAATGCTATTTCAAAGAGAAAGGCAAAATCAAGCATAATATTGCTGTAAAATTGTGAGAGGTTTCATTTATTGACAAGAATTTACAATAATTACTTATCCCTGGAAAGTTTAATCTGCGAGAACTATTTAAACAGATTTTGTATTTATTTGTTGGTACTTTTATCTATGAGCATGCTTTTTCGTTAATGAAAACTATCAAATCTAAAACTCTTACGCGTTTGTCTGACAGTCACTTGGAAACAACTTCGAAAATAGCAACCACAAACATTGAAACAGACATAGAAAAATTCTTAAAAAGAAAAACTGTTAAATTTCCAACTCAAATAGAGATTTACAAACTTCATTTTATGTTTGTAACATTTGTTTCATGTTTTTTAACCTGATGTAATATCAACATTCTAAACATAGGGAATTATTGAAACTGTATACATTGTTATACTGGTGTGTATGCTATTAAATATTATAAAATTGCTGTGTGCGTGTGGTATTTAGACATATTACAATATGAGAATAATGAGAAAATTGAGCAATTAATTGTCCCTCAGTTCCAAAAAGGTTGTGGGTCCCTGGTCTAAGTCTAAAGCATGACAGGTTTTTTACGGTACATTTAAACATAGATGGATATATAGTATTTCAATTAGAATACATTGTGAAATTGTATAACCCTGTTTTATTACACCCAAAATAACTTCCTAATTTTTCTCTATTAGGTTTTACTACTTTTGTAATTCATTTATACACCACGCTTACTGCTGGGGAGAATATTTTAAAATGAGAAAAAACAAAGTAATTTTAATAATATAGGAACATTTTTTGTTTGAAACTTATTGAAAGAAACCCTTGAATGGTGGTTGGGTAAGAAGACGACGTTCTACCACTTTAGGCTCGGACTACTACGGACGATAATGCTGTTAATTTACTGAGGTCGTATTAAAGTCGATAACATTTTACTGCAACCCTACACACGATATAAAACCAATAGACGCAGACTATCTGTGGGAAGGCAAGATAAATTTGTTTACTTGTTTATATGAGTTCGGTTTTATGGATACTTTGATAAACGTAGCAGACAGAGCAATAACATTCTTTGATATAACACCTTCCTCAAGCATAACTACAAATTGCTGGAGTAATATTTAAACGCTAACCACTTTGGTTTTATTGCACTAATACGTATGTTTGTATCTTACTTACCGTTTTTTATGATCTTTATAGGTATCAAAGAAGTGAAAAGAGATGTTAATGATGGACATGTTTGAAATAAAGCATTAAAATCCCCAGGTACTAGACGTAATAGAATATGCTTGACTCGTGGCCTGAGATGCGTGACAGGACCGTATGTAGCTTCTACCTCTAGGCTCCAAAGGACCCCTCAAAGTAGATCCTACCTGAAGTAATCTTACACTCTAATGTGGTCTGTGAAAGTATCCATCCGCGCTGACCTCTTGTAAAATAAAGGATTTATGGAAAGGAATTGGACTAACTCGATGACGCAGCTGTTATTGAGAGTTGGGAGAAGACGTGGTCTCGAGGGTAAGGTTTCATCAGTTAGATAACTTTCTATTGTACGAAAAGTGAGAGGAGAGTATGCGCGGAATGGATTAGGACATGTGCTCATGAAGAAATATAACCAGCAAGGGTAGGTACATCACACTCGCACATGACTCTCACATACATACAGAAACACACACACACACACACACACACACACACACACACACACACACACACACACACACACACACACACACTACAACGGACTGGCCTAACGACTCAACGTCCGCAACCTTTTTACCAAGCTTCGCCGCCAGCCCTTGTTTCAGCTGCTAGGTAAAAATATTGAAAGGAGCCGGTTCGTGCTACGGCCAGAACCCTGTGCAATACTCGCCAAAATCTACCAGAGAACCAGTCACTGGACTTTATTTAAAAACCTAACTCGCTGAAATGTAACCCTTTGGGTATCCGTTCCCGGGGAATGTGTTCATTTGAAGGCATATTATGGCTAACTGACTATTTTGGTTTAGGATTGTGTAAGAAATTTGTTTAAATAAATATAATCGCAGTTTTGTTGCGAGTTAATAAAAAACTTTGGTTTATATTCATTTTAAAATTAAGTTAAGTTACAGCACAGTTTGTAAACATTTTTATATCTTTAAAACTCTACTTAATCATCTAAACATTTCTTTAACCTTTTGTATATATATATATATATATATATATATATATATATATATATATATATATATATATATATAAATCTGTTGTATAACTTCTTTAGTAAACAAATAATTTTTATATTAACTTCTTCTTATCTTACTTCTTTTTCAAAAACTTAGGATAGTTTATATTTACTTTAAGATCAAGATTTTCCCTTTCTAGGTTGATTGTTTAAATTCTCAAAATTTATTTTAAAATGTTTTCTTCAATTTAAAACGTTTCGTTGTTAATATTTAAAACTCAATCTTTATTATTTAATGGTCTCTTCCAATTTAATTGGAAAAAATTCTACTTTACTTTTCTGTATAAGATTTTACTTTGTTTTTCAAGACTTCATTACAATTTAACTTATTTTCACAAGCCTTTCATTGTCCCATGAAATCTCTTGATAACTGATTTTAGTATCTTAAATCAAATATAAAAAACAACAGACATTTAAAAACCCAATTTATTTTCTAACAAACATTTTGAAATATTTTAAATCTTCATTAAAATTCGACATTTAATTTTAAACCCACATGAGAACAATTTAAATTTCTCACAGTCTTTATCTCTAACATAGTTTATTTCTTAATTTGAAATTAATATAAACACTTTTTACGACTTAAATTTTCTTCATAGGATCCACATAATCTTTTTTCGAAATTTTATTTTCTTATTTTAAAAATCGATCTGTCAAAACTCAACATAATTTAATTTGCAATTTTTGTAATGAAAAATTCATTGTCATTTTTGTAATGCTTCTTCTTTAATTTTGAAATCCTTATAAAATTATTAAATAATTTTGGAAAATAGTTATTTTCTTTAAAATACCCGTTTTTCTGGGTCAACTTCTACTGTAAAAAAAGTTACGTTACATAACAGCCTTATTTCCTGGCAATCAACAAAGTGATAAATAGTTTAAACTTATTTTACAAAAAATGTAAAATGTCTTTTTTATACAAATTATTTATTTGCATTTAACTACATTAACTTTAATATTTATTTACTTTTTATTTATTTATTTCATGTCCAAAACTGTCTTTTACATTAATTTTAACTTTCAAAAATGTATTTCAACACATTTTGATTTGTACCTTTACAATCTAAAAAGGGAGGATTCGTCATTTTAGTTTGAGGTAGCTACCACCAACTAACGCTATCCCCTCTATCTTCTTTCTGAAATCAAGCCACTCCTTTTAAACGCATTTTCAACGTTTGCAAAATTTTATTTCAAAAAGTTCCCAAAAAATTCAAAATTAAATTTTATTTCATTTGAGACAGAGGGAGAGAGAGAGAGAGAGAGAGAGAGAGAGAGAGAGAGAGAGAGAGAGGCTAAAAACCTGACCTTTCCGGAGTCAAGTCCTTCATGGTCTTTCGTTGGATTGACGTCATTATGAGAAATTGTGAATAAAACTAGCATTACCGTACAGTTTACCTGTTAGAAATCTATCTGATTTAGACTCATCTATCTATGATGTTTGATTTTTTTATATAATTGATGTTATAAATTATGTTGGTTTTACAAAAGACCTATCAGTTAGATTTTATTTTGGTTTTCAAATATGTAGGATTTATGTTCATTTTAAAATTTAATATAAAAGCTTAAATTAATTTAAATGTTTTGAAATGTGTTTTTTATGAGTTAAATTGATTATATTTATGGTTGCTTCCATGTTTTTTTTTTGTTTTGAATAGGATTGTAGCATAAAATATAAATCTTAAATATATTTAATTAGTAATAATTTTTTTAATACGTTTGTGTTGGTTGCAAATGCTGAATTAAAAATATTATTGATTTGTGACTAAATGGTCGAGGTTGAGAATAAGTTGAATTTGAATATAATTATTTCTATTTTCTTAAACATATTTTGGGGTCAAATCAGAGTAAGTGTTGATTTAAATTTGGAATTTTAGATATGCCTGTTGTTTTGTGTAATTTTGTGTTTTCAAGATGACAAAAGGGGCTAAATTTAGATTTAAAAGAAATATTATAAATATATTAGTTACATGATTCTACAGTAGGTATGTGGTTTTAAAAATTTCTTTTTGATTCAAAATTGGGGTTAAAATTTAAAAAATATTGATCTAGCTAATTTACAAAAATAATAAATAAATTTTCTTAAAATAATTGGGTTAAATAGAATTAAGAAAGGGGTAAAAGAATTATAAGAAAACTTAAGAGTCCTAAATCTTATATTTTACAAACTGTGCTGAGGAAATTTGATTATTAGGAAAATAAAAACAATGCTGTTTACTAACTTGCAACTTGAGTATTGATTTTATTTTACTCAAACAAATTTTTAAACAATAACACACACACACTATAGCTAGATATTTACTTAAAACTCAGAGGTCACCTCATCAGTCAGGGAAAGTTCTGAGGACATTAAGTAAAAAAATAATGGGAGCCATTTAAGCTGGATATGACGTTGGGTGGTTCTTTCAAAGGGAACACTTTTACACTAACTCTCATAAAGTAACTTGTACACTAACTACCATACATCAACTGGTTCACTAACTGTCATAAAGTAACTTGCACAATAAGTGTCATAACGTAACTTGTACACTAACTGCTATAAAGTACTTGTACACTAACTATCATAAAATAACTCGAACACTAATTCCCCTAAAGTAACTTGTACACTAACTGTCATAAAGTAACTTGAACACTAACTGCCATAATGTAACTTGCACAATAACTCCCCTAAAGCAACTTGTACACTAACTGGCATAAAGTAACTTGTACACTAACTGCCATAATGTAACTTGCACAATAACTCCCCTAAAGCAACTTGTACACTAACTGGCATAAAGTAACGTGTACACTAACTACTGTACATGAACTGGTTCACTAACTGTCATAAAGTAACTTGCACAATAACTCCCCTAAAGCAACTTGTACACTAACTGTCATAAAGTAACTTGTATACTAACTACTATACATTAACTGGTTCACTAACTGTAATAAAGTAACTTGCACAATAACTCCCCTAAAGCAACTTGTACACTAACTGTCATAAAGTAACTTGTATACTAACTACTATACATTAACTGGTTCACTAACTGTAATAAAGTAACTTGCACAATAACTCCCCTAAAGCAACTTGTACACTAACTGTCATAAAGTAACTTGTATACTAACTACTATACATTAACTGGTTCACTAACTGTAATAAAGTAACTTGTACAATAACTCCCCTAAAGCAACTTGTACACTAACTGTCATAAAGTAACTTGTATACTAATTACTATACATTAACTGGTTCACTAACTGTAATAAAGTAACTTGCACAATAACTCCCCTAAAGCAACTTGTACACTAACTGTCATAAAGTAACTTGTATACTAACTACTATACATTAACTGGTTCACTAACTGTAATAAAGTAACTTGCACAATAACTCCCCTAAAGCAACTTGTACACTAACTGTCATAAAGTAACTTGTATACTAACTACTATACATTAACTGGTTCACTAACTGTAATAAAGTAACTTGCACAATAACTCCCCTAAAGCAACTTGTACACTAACTGTCATAAAGTAACTTGTATACTAACTACTATACATTAACTGGTTCACTAACTGTAATAAAGTAACTTGCACAATAACTCCCCTAAAGCAACTTGTACACTAACTGTCATAAAGTAACTTGTATACTAACTACTATACATTAACTGGTTCACTAACTGTAATAAAGTAACTTGCACAATAACTCCCCTAAAGCAACTTGTACACTAACTGTCATAAAGTAACTTGTACACTAACTACTATACATTAACTGGTTCACTAACTGTAATAAAGTAACTTGCACAATAACTCCCCTAAAGCAACTTGTACACTAACTGTCATAAAGTAACTTGTATACTAACTACTATACATTAACTGGTTCACTAACTGTAATAAAGTAACTTGCACAATAACTCCCCTAAAGCAACTTGTACACTAACTGTCATAAAGTAACTTGTATACTAACTACTATACATTAACTGGTTCACTAACTGTAATAAAGTAACTTGCACAATAACTCCCCTAAAGCAACTTGTACACTAACTGTCATAAAGTAACTTGTATACTAACTACTATACATTAACTGGTTCACTAACTGTAATAAAGTAACTTGCACAATAACTCCCCTAAAGCAACTTGTACACTAACTGTCATAAAGTAACTTGTATACTAACTACTATACATTAACTGGTTCACTAACTGTAATAAAGTAACTTGCACAATAACTCCCCTAAAGCAACTTGTACACTAACTGTCATAAAGTAACTTGTATACTAACTACTATACATTAACTGGTTCACTAACTGTAATAAAGTAACTTGCACAATAACTCCCCTAAAGCAACTTGTACACTAACTGTCATAAAGTAACTTGTATACTAACTACTATACATTAACTGGTTCACTAACTGTAATAAAGTAACTTGCACAATAACTCCCCTAAAGCAACTTGTACACTAACTGTCATAAAGTAACTTGTATACTAACTACTATACATTAACTGGTTCACTAACTGTAATAAAGTAACTTGCACAATAACTCCCCTAAAGCAACTTGTACACTAACTGTCATAAAGTAACTTGTATACTAACTACTATACATTAACTGGTTCACTAACTGTAATAAAGTAACTTGCACAATAACTCCCCTAAAGCAACTTGTACACTAACTGTCATAAAGTAACTTGTATACTAACTACTATACATTAACTGGTTCACTAACTGTAATAAAGTAACTTGCACAATAACTCCCCTAAAGCAACTTGTACACTAACTGTCATAAAGTAACTTGTATACTAACTACTATACATTAACTGGTTCACTAACTGTCATAAAGTAACTTGCACAATAACTCCCCTAAAGCAACTTGTACACTAACTGTCATAAAGTAACTTGTATACTAACTACTATACATTAACTGGTTCACTAACTGTAATAAAGTAACTTGCACAATAACTCCCCTAAAGCAACTTGTACACTAACTGTCATAAAGTAACTTGTATACAAACTACTATACATTAACTGGTTCACTAACTGTAATAAAGTAACTTGCACAATAACTCCCCTAAAGCAACTTGTACACTAACTGTCATAAAGTAACTTGTATACTAACTACTATACATTAACTGGTTCACTAACTGTCATAAAGTAACTTGCACAATAACTCCCCTAAAGCAACTTGTACACTAACTGTCATAAAGTAACTTGTATACTAACTACTATACATTAACTGGTTCACTAACTGTAATAAAGTAACTTGCACAATAACTCTCATAAAGCAACTTGTACACTAACTGTCATAAAGTAACTTGTATACTAATTACTATACATTAACTGGTTCACTAACTGTAATAAAGTAACTTGCACAATAACTCCCCTAAAGCAACTTGTACACTAACTGTCATAAAGTAACTTGTATACTAACTACTATACATTAACTGGTTCACTAACTGTAATAAAGTAACTTGCACAATAACTCCCCTAAAGCAACTTGTACACTAACTGTCATAAAGTAACTTGTATACTAACTACTATACATTAACTGGTTCACTAACTGTAATAAAGTAACTTGCACAATAACTCCCCTAAAGCAACTTGTACACTAACTGTCATAAAGTAACTTGTATACTAACTACTATACATTAACTGGTTCACTAACTGTAATAAAGTAACTTGCACAATAACTCCCCTAAAGCAACTTGTACACTAACTGTCATAAAGTAACTTGTACACTAACTACTATACATTAACTGGTTCACTAACTGTAATAAAGTAACTTGCACAATAACTCCCCTAAAGCAACTTGTACACTAACTGTCATAAAGTAACTTGTATACTAACTACTATACATTAACTGGTTCACTAACTGTAATAAAGTAACTTGCACAATAACTCCCCTAAAGCAACTTGTACACTAACTGTCATAAAGTAACTTGTATACTAACTACTATACATTAACTGGTTCACTAACTGTAATAAAGTAACTTGCACAATAACTCCCCTAAAGCAACTTGTACACTAACTGTCATAAAGTAACTTGTATACTAACTACTATACATTAACTGGTTCACTAACTGTAATAAAGTAACTTGCACAATAACTCCCCTAAAGCAACTTGTACACTAACTGTCATAAAGTAACTTGTATACTAACTACTATACATTAACTGGTTCACTAACTGTAATAAAGTAACTTGCACAATAACTCCCCTAAAGCAACTTGTACACTAACTGTCATAAAGTAACTTGTATACTAACTACTATACATTAACTGGTTCACTAACTGTAATAAAGTAACTTGCACAATAACTCCCCTAAAGCAACTTGTACACTAACTGTCATAAAGTAACTTGTATACTAACTACTATACATTAACTGGTTCACTAACTGTAATAAAGTAACTTGCACAATAACTCCCCTAAAGCAACTTGTACACTAACTGTCATAAAGTAACTTGTATACTAACTACTATACATTAACTGGTTCACTAACTGTAATAAAGTAACTTGCACAATAACTCCCCTAAAGCAACTTGTACACTAACTGTCATAAAGTAACTTGTATACTAACTACTATACATTAACTGGTTCACTAACTGTAATAAAGTAACTTGCACAATAACTCCCCTAAAGCAACTTGTACACTAACTGTCATAAAGTAACTTGTATACTAACTACTATACATTAACTGGTTCACTAACTGTAATAAAGTAACTTGCACAATAACTCCCCTAAAGCAACTTGTACACTAACTGTCATAAAGTAACTTGTATACTAACTACTATACATTAACTGGTTCACTAACTGTAATAAAGTAACTTGCACAATAACTCCCCTAAAGCAACTTGTACACTAACTGTCATAAAGTAACTTGTATACTAACTACTATACATTAACTGGTTCACTAACTGTCATAAAGTAACTTGCACAATAACTCCCCTAAAGCAACTTGTACACTAACTGTCATAAAGTAACTTGTATACTAACTACTATACATTAACTGGTTCACTAACTGTAATAAAGTAACTTGCACAATAACTCCCCTAAAGCAACTTGTACACTAACTGTCATAAAGTAACTTGTATACAAACTACTATACATTAACTGGTTCACTAACTGTAATAAAGTAACTTGCACAATAACTCCCCTAAAGCAACTTGTACACTAACTGTCATAAAGTAACTTGTATACTAACTACTATACATTAACTGGTTCACTAACTGTCATAAAGTAACTTGCACAATAACTCCCCTAAAGCAACTTGTACACTAACTGTCATAAAGTAACTTGTATACTAACTACTATACATTAACTGGTTCACTAACTGTAATAAAGTAACTTGCACAATAACTCTCATAAAGTAACTTTGTCTTTAATTTACTTTGTTAGAAAAATTTATCTTTTAATTTCAATTTAAATCTCATTTCTTGTTACATTACTTATTAATCATTTAATTTACATTATTAAATTTAAAAAAAAATTATACACTTATCACTTACTTTGAAATTCTAACTTCTTTATATTTCATTTCTCAAACTTTATGATTACATAGTTACATCTCTTCAAATTTTTAAATTCATTACTATATCTCTTATACATTTCACTCACTATGAAATTTTTCTTCAAATTACTTCTTATTAAAATTCTTCAAATCATCTATTACTTAAAATTTTCTTCGAATTTGTCTCTTTTTATGTCAACAAACCTAACCTACTAGCTGTATTTTTCACAGTCCACTACCTGGGATCTGCAAAACTGCTTACTCCCTGTAAGCCACAAATTACCATATTCAAACGACGCTATATATATTTTCAAAAATTCTCTCTCTCTCTCTCTCTCTCTTTCTCTCTCTCTATTTACCACTAAGAATGTACCATTACCTAATAACTTCTAACTGTTATTTTTACAATACTCGTAAACCTTAAAACCATTGGATTTCAAATCCCCTACTTTGAAAATCCAAATATTATTCTTGAATCAATTTATTACTCTTAAATTTTCTTTCAAACATTGCTATAACAATTTGATATTAAAATTTTGACCAAGCTCTTGCATTTATAAAATAAGAATTACATTAAACAGAAATTAAGACTGTACATTCACAAAAAATTTTTTTGGTCAAGTGTTTTAGTCTCTTCGTGTAGTATTATGTATTTTGAGATTTTTGTCGGTGTCTATCCCGTCTATAAGTGTAAAGCATAGCGATGTGCACTTCGCTAAACCATGTATATGTGATCATGGGTTCTGAATTGTATACCAAGGCACATTCCACCTCCTTATTAATCTATTCCCCTTTTAAAAATAAACAAAGGCTTGCATTTTTCTCCAAGATCTACTTTTATAAAATTTAACTATTTTTGAAGTTATAAATTTGCTTGTAACCTTTACACAACTGACACATATATTTAATTTTATTAAACATTGTTTTATATCCTTTTGCAAAATTTCTGTTTTTATTATAATAACTCATTAGTCCTATTGCTTGTATAAAAATTGTTTATCAGACAGTTTTACATTTACTTTCAAATTATTTTAACTTTAAATCATTTTGATTCTACAATTCATACAAGTTTGATAACCTCTTTTATCGTCTGATAAATTGATTTACTCCAGGGGTTCAGAAAACAAACGGAATGTTGTTCATAGAATAGAAAGCAAAGCAAACTCGAAACGTTTAAACACGCACTTTGTGTAAATATTGTACTTCAGGCTGGGTATAAATTTATAAAAACCGACAATCATTTCTAACTTGCCTGACATTTGGAGTCTGCAGCAGACTTGTGTAAACAGTAGCCGTGCACTAGCGTACAAAAATATAAACTTGCTACGGTCAACTATGAATCATAATTTCAAACATGGCCTTGAAACTCTATCCTATACAATACAAGAAAAAATTGGTTTTTACTTAAAATCTCCTCTCTGTTTACACAAGCGTTTCCTGCAAGCCATATTCTATTACGCCCTATTACGCCATATAACGTTTCTAGCCCTTTTTACCTCGGGTAAGTATTATTACTTTTATTTGAAATGTGTTATTAATTGCCTATTACCAACATAAATAATTTTTACTTACCAGGGCTCTAGTTCTACGCCACAGGTCAGGCAAATTACTGTCTGTCTGTAACGCTCTTCATATCTTGAAGGTAGAACTAGGTTACTTTAGAAATAAGTATTGAATGTTTTAAAATACACAGTTAAACCATTTAAACTAGCAGAGTCTTATTAAATTCTTATTTAAAGGCTTATTGAATTGAGATGTATGGGATTTGTGTGCTCGTTAAATAATTGCTCTCTTAATCTTCAATTAAAACAAATCAAACATATTTTATTTAGCAAAAAAATTATAAAGTTAAAATCCAAAATACATATTTCTGAAACATTGCGTTAGTTACTGATTTGTAAACATTTAACAATTTACTTATGAGGAAATTTACATATTAACAAATCAATGGCTGAAATGACTCTGTTTTCGAGTTTGCTTGCTTGCTCTTTTCATAATTAATTCTTACAATTTAAACTGAAAACAAAAGCACCAAATAATGCATAAATTACATTTATGTACGTATTGAAAAATTTTAAGTTTATTAAATTTGTACTGAACTGTTTAGGCATTTAAATTTTGTGATAGTTCACCAAAGTTTGAATTTGTTCACTTAGCCGTTCTAACAAGGCGTAGCCTCTCATCCTTCATCTAGGTCATGATTTTGAAAAAGGCTTCAGTAACTCAGCGTTCCATCTTCATCATTGGCAATGTGCGCTGTCCTCTACATTCTGATTACAAGAAATTTAAAAAAATGACTAATTCATTAAAAATTTAAAACAAAATATTTCCTCGCTCCTCGCAACTACAAGACATGTGTTTCCTCCTACATCTTGGTTACGAGAGAGTTAAATTATCGGTCGCAAGCAAGCGTCCAAGTTACCGCGAATCGATGTGCGCATATTACTTTAATCTTAGTTTCAAACTCTTCCTACAGATGCCACTACCAACCAGAGATTTGATTTATTTCTAACAAATTACAATTTTTTTGATCTAGTTCTATTATTGTTACATTTTTTTAATACATTCTCGTTCGTTTTCTGAAATTTCCTTTTTTAATATGTAACACCATCTAAAGTGTGTTACAACTTGTACACTAACTCCCCTAAAGTAACTTGTACACTAACTTTCATAAAGTAACTTGTACACTCACCGTCATAAAATAAGTTGTACACTAACTGCCATAAAGTAACTTGTACACTAACTGTCATAAAGTAACTTGTACACTCACTGTCATAAAGTAACTTGTACACTCACTGTCATAAAGTAACTTGTACATCAACTGTCATAAAGTAACTTGTACACTCACTGTCATAAAGTAACTTGTACACTCACTGTCATAAAGTAACATGTTCTCTATCATTAATGTAAATTCAATACCTTATTTTAATGTTTCTATATTAAAATTGTGAACTATAATAGTACAGGGTATAATACTGTGTTGAATACGCAATTAAATCATAAAAGTGACATTTCAATATATTTTATAAAATTTTAGTTTAATTTAAAGTTCGATCAAAGTTTTAAATTAAAGTTACAAGGATAATTTTGTAGTTGTACTTAAGTATGGTTAAAAATGAGAAAAAACACAAAATAATATTTATTAAAATAAAAAGTTGGCGTATTTAATAGCCAAGATTATTGTAAGAGTAAAGTATAATTAAAGACATCCTTTTAAAGATCAATGAATTCCACGTTCATTTCTATTTTCTTCGGTAAAAACGTTCTGTAATGTAAAATCCTTCCCTATTGGATACAAGCGCTTTTCCTGACGTTGTTAATATTTCACGAAATGGAAAATGGGAAAGCCTCGGTCCTTTGTGAACTGAAATGAATTTTTTATTTTCGTTTTGCAGTTTCCATTTATTTGTTCAAACCTAGCTGCATACCTTCGAAAGTGAAACTAGGTTAGGCTATTTTAACACTTGACTCTTTTATGATATTTATGTTCTTTTATTTTCCACAAATACCTACTTATTTATAACCTCTGGCATTATCTCTTGTTCCATGCACTTAAAATTGTGGATGTCATTCTGATAACAGCTCATGTTCAGTAATGCCAAATTAACCAAGTCCCTTAACACTGGTCATTTCTTTAGCGCTCAAGCAGGCATATGAAAAATATGCATGGCTCACTCGATACATAAATATATCGATTGAAAAACCGCTGCAAGGTGTACTAAAGTTTTTCATTCCTAACAAAGGGCACCCACCTATCAAAACCTCTGGCATTATCTCTTGTTCCATGCACGTAAGTGTTTAGGTGTCATTGTGATGACAACCCAGGTTTAATAATAGTAAAAGTAACCAAGTCGCTTTAGCACTGGTTATTTGTTTAGTGCGCGAGCGGGCACGGGAGATATTTGCATGGCTCACTCGATACATAAATATATCGATTGATAAAACTCTGAAAGGTGTACTAAAGTTTTGCATTCCTAACAAAGCGCACCCCCCTATCAAAACCTATGGCATTATCTTTTGTTCCATGCACGTAAGTGTTTAGGTGTCATTGTGATAACAACCCAGGTTTAATAATAGTAAAAGTAACCAAGTCGCCTTAGCACTGGTTATTTGTTTAGTGCGCGAGCGGGCACGGGAGATATTTGCATGGCTCACTCGATAAATAAATATATCGATTGATAAACCTCTGAAAGGTGTACTAAAGTTTTGCATTCCTAACAAAGCGCACCCCCCTATCAAAACCTCTGGCATTATCTTTTGTTCCATGCACGTAAGTGTTTAGGTGTCATTGTGATAACAACCCAGGTTTAATAATAGTAAAAGTAACCAAGTCGCCTTAGCACTGGTTATTTGTTTAGTGCGCGAGCGGGCACGGGAGATATTTGCATGGCTCACTCGATACATAAATATATCGATTGATAAACCTCTGAAAGGTGTACTAAAGTTTTGCATTCCTAACAAAGCGCACCCCCCTATCAAAACCTCTGGCATTATCTTTTGTTCCATGCACGTAAGTGTTTAGGTGTCATTGTGATAACAACCCAGGTTTAATAATAGTAAAAGTAACCAAGTCGCCTTAGCACTGGTTATTTGTTTAGTGCGCGAGCGGGCACGGGAGATATTTGCATGGCTTACTCGATACATAAATATATCGATTGATAAACCTCTGAAAGGTGTACTAAAGTTTTGCATTCCTAACAAAGCGCACCCCCCTATCAAAACCTCTGGCATTATCTTTTGTTCCATGCACGTAAGTGTTTAGGTGTCATTGTGATAACAACCCCGGTTTAATAATAGTAAAAGTAACCAAGTCGCCTTAGCACTGGTTATTTGTTTAGTGCGCGAGCGGGCACGGGAGATATTTGCGTGGCTCAATCGATACATAGATATATCGATTGATAAACCTCTGAAAGGTGTACTAAAGTTTTGCATTCCTAACAAAGCGCAATCACCTATCAAAACCTCTGGCATTATCTCTTGTTCCATGCACGTAAGTGTTTAGGTGTCATTGTGATAACAACCCCGGTTTAATAATAGTAAAAGTAACCAAGTCGCCTTAGCACTGGTTATTTGTTTAGTGCGCGAACGGGCACGGGAGATATTTGCATGGCTCACTCGATACATAAATATATCGATTGATAAACCTCTGAAAGGTGTACTAAAGTTTTGCATTCCTAACAAAGCGCACCCACCTATCAAAACCTCTGGCATTATCTCTTGTTCCATGCACGTAAGTGTTTAGGTGTCATTGTGATAACAACCAAGGTTTAATAATAGTAAAAGTAACCAAGTCGCCATAGCACTGGTTATTTGTTTAGTGCGCGAGTGGGCACGGGAGATATTTGCATGGCTCAATCGATACTTAAATATATCGATTGATAAACCTCTGAAAGGTGTACTAAAGTTTTGCATTCCTAACAAAGCGCACCCACCTATCAAAACCTCTGGCATTATCTCTTGTTCCATGCACGTAAGTGTTTAGGTGTCATTTTGATAACAACCCAGGTTTAATAATAGTAAAAGTAACCAAGTCGCCTTAGCACTGGTTATTTGTTTAGTGCGCGAGCGGGCACGGGAGATATTTGCATGGCTCACTCGATACATAAATATATCGATTGATAAACCTCTGAAAGGTGTACTAAAGTTTTGCATTCCTAACAAAGCGCACCCCCCTATCAAAACCTCTGGCATTAACTTTTGTTCCATGCACGTAAGTGTTTAGGTGTCATTGTGATAACAACCCAGGTTTAATAATAGTAAAAGTAACCAAGTCGCCTTAGCACTGGTTATTTGTTTAGTGCGCGAGCGGGCACGGGAGATATTTGCATGGCTTACTCGATACATAAATATATCGATTGATAAACCTCTGAAAGGTGTACTAAAGTTTTGCATTCCTAACAAAGCGCACCCCCCTATCAAAACCTCTGGCATTATCTTTTGTTAGATGCACGTAAGTGTTTAGGTGTCATTGTGATAACAACCCCGGTTTAATAATAGTAAAAGTAACCAAGTCGCCTTAGCACTGGTTATTTGTTTAGTGCGCGAGCGGGCACGGGAGATATTTGCATGGTTCAATCGATACTTAAATATATCGATTGATAAAACTCTGAAAGGTGTACTAAAGTTTTGCATTCCTAACAAAGCGCACCCACCTATCAAAACCTCTGGCATTATCTTTTGTTAGATGCACGTAAGTGTTTAGGTGTCATTGTGATAACAACCCCGGTTTAATAATAGTAAAAGTAACCAAGTCGCCTTAGCACTGGTTATTTGTTTAGTGCGCGAGCGGGCACGGGAGATATTTGCATGGTTCAATCGATACATAAATATATCGATTGATAAACCTCTGAAAGGTGTACTAAAGTTTTGCATTCCTAACAAAGCGCAATCACCTATCAAAACCTCTGGCATTATCTCTTGTTCCACGCACGTAAGTGTTTAGGTGTCATTTTGATAACAACCCAGGCTTAATAATAGTAAAAGTAACCAAGTCGCCTTAGCACTGGTTATTTGTTTAGGGAGTGAGCGGGCACGGGAGATATTTGCATGGCTCACTCGATACATAAATATATCGATTGAAAAACCGCTGCAAGGTGTACTAAAGTTTTGCATTCCTAACAAAGCGCACCAACCTATCAAAACCTCTGGCATTATCTCTTGTTCCATGCACGTAAGTGTTTAGATGTCATTGTGATAACAACCCAGGTTTAATAATAGTAAAAGTAACCAAGTCGCCTTAGCACTGGTTATTTGTTTAGTGCGCGAGTGGGCACGGGAGATATTTGCATGGCTCAATCGATACTTAAATATATCGATTGATAAACCTCTGAAAGGTGTACTAAAGTTTTGCATTCCTAACAAAGCGCACCCACCTATCAAAACCTCTGGCATTATCTCTTGTTCCATGCACGTAAGTGTTTAGGTGTCATTTTGATAACAACCCAGGTTTAATAATAGTAAAAGTAACCAAGTCGCCTTAGCACTGGTTATTTGTTTAGTGCGCGAGCGGGCACGGGAGATATTTGCATGGCTCAATCGATACATAAATATATCGATTGATAAACCTCTGAAAGGTGTACTAAAGTTTTGCATTCCTAACAAAGCGCACCCACCTATCAAAACCTCTGGCATTATCTCTTGTTCCATGCACGTAAGTGTTTAGGTGTCATTGTGATAACAACCCAGGTTTAATAATAGTAAAAGTAACCAAGTCGCCTTAGCACTGGTTATTTGTTTAGTGCGCGAGCGGGCACGGGAGATATTTGCATGGCTCACTCGATACATAAATATATCGATTGATAAACCTCTGAAAGGTGTACTAAAGTTTTGCATTCCTAACAAAGCGCACCCACCTATCAAAACCTCTGGCATTATCTCTTGTTCCATGCACGTAAGTGTTTAGGTGTCATTGTGATAACAACCCAGGCTTAATAATAGTAAAAGTAACCAAGTCGCCTTAGCACTGGTTATTTGTTTAGGGAGTGAGCGGGCACGGGAGATATTTGCATGGCTCACTCGAACATAAATATATCGATTGAAAAACCGCTGCAAGGTGTACTAAAGTTTTGCATTCCTAACAAAGCGCACCCACCTATCAAACCCTCTGGCATTATCTCTTGTTCCATGCACGTAAGTGTTTAGGTGTCATTGTGATAACAACCCAGGTTTAATAATAGTAAAAGTAACCAAGTCGCCTTAGCACTGGTTATTTGTTTAGTGCGCGAGCGGGCACGGGAGATATTTGCATGGCTCACTCGATACATAAATATATCGATTGATAAACCTCTGAAAGGTGTACTAAAGTTTTGCATTCCTAACAAAGCGCACCCACCTATCAAAACCTCTGGCATTATCTCCTGTTCCATGCACGTAAGTGTTTAGGTGTCATTGTGATAACAACCCAGGTTTAATAATAGTAAAAGTAACCAAGTCGCCTTAGCACTGGTTATTTGTTTAGGGAGTGAGCGGGCACGGGAGATATTTGCATGGCTCACTCGATACATAAATATATCGTCTGGTAAACCTTTGAAAGGTGTACTAAAGTTTTGCATTCCTAACAAAGCGCACCCACCTATCAAAACCTCTGGCATTATCTCTTGTTCCATGCACGTAAGTGTTTAGGTGTCATTTTGATAACAACCCAGGTTTAATAATAGTAAAAGTAACCAAGTCGCCTTAGCACTGGTTATTTGTTTAGTGCGCGAGCGGGCACGGGAGATATTTGCATGGCTCACTCGATACAAAAATATATCGATTGATAAACCTCTGAAAGGTGTACTAAAGTTTTGCATTCCTAACAAAGCGCACCCACCTATCAAAACCTCTGGCATTATCTCTTGTTCCATGCACGTAAGTGTTTAGGTGTCATTGTGATAACAACCCAGGTTTAATAATAGTAAAAGTAAGCAAGTCGCCTTAGCACTGGTTATTTGTTTAGGGAGTGAGCGGGCACGGGAGATATTTGCATGGCTCACTCGATACTTAAATATATCGATTGAAAAACCGCTGCAAGGTGTCCTAAAGTTTTGCATTCCAAACAAAGCGCACCCACCTATCAAAACCTCTGGCATTATCTCTTGTTCCATGCACGTAAGTGTTTAGGTGTCATTGTGATAACAACCCAGGTTTAATAATAGTAAACGTAACCAAGTCGCCTTAGCACTGGTTATTTGTTTAGTGCGCGAGTGGGCACGGGAGATATTTGCATGGCTCAATCGATACATAAATATATCGATTGATAAACCTCTGAAAGGTGTACTAAAGTTTTGCATTCCTAACAAAGCGCGCCCCCCTATCAAAACCTCTGGCATTATCTCTTGTTCCATGCATGTAAGTGTTTAGGTGTCATTGTGATAAAAACTCCGGTTTAATAATAGTAAAAGTAACCAAGTCGCCTTAGCACTGGTTATTTGTTTAGGGAGTGAGCGGGCACGGGAGATATTTGCATGGCTCACTCGATACATAAATATATCGATTGAAAAACCGCTGCAAGGTGTACTAAAGTTTTGCATTCCTAACAAAGCGCACCCACCTATCAAAACCTCTGGCATTATCTCTTGTTCCATGCACGTAAGTGTTTAGGTGTCATTGTGATAACAACCCAGGTTTAATAATAGTAAAAGTAACCAAGTCGCCTTAGCACTGGTTATTTGTTTAGTGCGCGAGCGGGCACGGGAGATATTTGCATGGCTCACTCGATACATAAATATATCGATTGATAAACCTCTGAAAGGTGTACTAAAGTTTTGCATTCCTAACAAAGCGCACCCACCTATCAAAACCTCTGGCATTATCTCCTGTTCCATGCACGTAAGTGTTTAGGTGTCATTGTGATAACAACCCAGGCTTAATAATAGTAAAAGTAACCAAGTCGCCTTAGCACTGGTTATTTGTTTAGTGCGCGAGCGGGCACGGGAGATATTTGCATGGCTCACTCGATACATAAATATATCGATTGATAAACCTCTGAAAGGTGTACTAAAGTTTTGCATTCCTAACATAGCGCACCCACCTATCAAAACCTCTGGCATTATCTCTTGTTCCATGCACGTAAGTGTTTAGGTGTCATTGTGATAACAACCCAGGTTTAATAATAGTAAAAGTAACCAAGTCGCCTTAGCACTGGTTATTTGTTTAGTGCGCCAGCGGGCACGGGAGATATTTGCATGGCTCACTCGATACATAAATATATCGATTGATAAACCTCTGAAAGGTGTACTAAAGTTTTGCATTCCTAACAAAGCGCGCCCCCCTATCAAAACCTCTGGCATTATCTCTTGTTCCATGCATGTAAGTGTTTAGGTGTCATTGTGATAAAAACCCCGGTTTAATAATAGTAAAAGTAACCAAGTCGCCTTAGCACTGGTTATTTGTTTAGTGCGCGAACGGGCACGGGAGATATTTGCATGGCTCACTCGATACATAAATATATCGATTGATAAACCTCTGAAAGGTGTACTAAAGTTTTGCATTCCTAACAAAGCGCACCCACCTATCAAAACCTCTGGCATTATCTCTTGTTCCATGCACGTAAGTGTTTAGGTGTCATTTTGATAACAACCCAGGCTTAATAATAGTAAAAGTAACCAAGTCGCCTTAGCACTGGTTATTTGTTTAGGGAGTGAGCGGGCACGGGAAATATTTGCATGGCTCACTCGATACATAAATATATCGATTGAAAAACCGCTGCAAGGTGTACTAAAGTTTTGCATTCCTAACAAAGCGCACCCACCTATCAAAACCTCTGGCATTATCTCTTGTTCCATGCACGTATGTGTTTAGGTGTCATTGTGATAACAACCCAGGTTTAATAATAGTAAAAGTAACCAAGTCGCCTTAGCACTGGTTATTTGTTTAGTGCGAGAGTGGGCACGGGAGATATTTGCATGGCTCACTCGATACATAAATATATCGATTGATAAACCTCTGAAAGGTGTACTAAAGTTTTGCATTCCTAACAAAGCGCACCCACCTATCAAAACCTCTGGCATTATCTCTTGTTCCATGAACGTAAGTGTTTAGGTGTCATTGTGATAACAACCCAGGTTTAATAATAGTAAAAGTAACCAAGTCGCCTTAGCACTGGTTATTTGTTTAGGGAGTGAGCGGGCACGGGAGATATTTGCATGGCTCACTCGATACATAAATATATCGTCTGGTAAACCTTTGAAAGGTGTACTAAAGTTTTGCATTCCTAACAAAGCGCACCCACCTATCAAAACCTCTGGCATTATCTCTTGTTCCATGCACGTAAGTGTTTAGGTGTCATTTTGATAACAACCCAGGTTTAATAATAGTAAAAGTAACCAAGTCGCCTTAGCACTGGTTATTTGTTTAGTGCGCGAGCGGGCACGGGAGATATTTGCATGGCTCACTCGATACAAAAATATATCGATTGATAAACCTCTGAAAGGTGTACTAAAGTTTTGCATTCCTAACAAAGCGCACCCACCTATCAAAACCTCTGGCATTATCTCTTGTTCCATGCACGTAAGTGTTTAGGTGTCATTGTGATAACAACCCAGGTTTAATAATAGTAAAAGTAAGCAAGTCGCCTTAGCACTGGTTATTTGTTTAGGGAGTGAGCGGGCACGGGAGATATTTGCATGGCTCACTCGATACATAAATATATCGATTGAAAAACCGCTGTAAGTTGTACTAAAGTTTTGCATTCCTAACAAAGCGCACCCACCTATCAAAACCACTGGCTTTATCTCTTGTTCCATGCACGTAAGTGTTTAGGTGTCATTGTGATAACAACCCAGGTTTAATAATAGTAAAAGTAACCAAGTCGCCTTAGCACTGGTTATTTGTTTAGTGCGCGAGTGGGCACGGGAGATATTTGCATGGCTCAATCGATACTTAAATATATCGATTGATAAACCTCTGAAAGGTGTACTAAAGTTTTGCATTCCTAACAAAGCGCACCCACCTATCAAAACCTCTGGCATTATCTCTTGTTCTATGCACGTAAGTGTTTAGGGGTCATTGTGATAACAACCCAGGTTTAATAATAGTAAAAGTAACCACGTCGCCTTAGCACTGGTTATTTGTTTAGTGCGCGAGTGGGCACGGGAGATATGTGCATGGCTCAATCGATACTTAAATATATCGATTGAAAAACCGCTGCAAGGTGTCCTAAAGTTTTGCATTCCAAACAAAGCGCACCCACCTATCAAAACCTCTGGCATTATCTCTTGTTCCATGCACGTAAGTGTTTAGGTGTCATTTTGATAACAACCCAGGTTTAATAATAGTAAACGTAACCAAGTCGCCTTAGCACTGGTTATTTGTTTAGTGCGCGAGTGGGCACGGGAGATATTTGCATGGCTCAATCGATACATAAATATATCGATTGATATACCTCTGAAAGGTGTACTAAAGTTTTGCATTCCTAACAAAGCGCGCCCCCCTATCAAAACCTCTGGCATTATCTCTTGTTCCATGCATGTAAGTGTTTAGGTGTCATTGTGATAAAAACCCCGGTTTAATAATAGTAAAAGTAACCAAGTCGCCTTAGCACTGGTTATTTGTTTAGTGCGCGAACGGGCACGGGAGATATTTGCATGGCTCACTCGATACATAAATATATCGATTGATAAACCTCTGAAAGGTGTACTAAAGTTTTGCATTCCTAACAAAGCGCACCCACCTATCAAAACCTCTGGCATTATCTCTTGTTCCATGCACGTAAGTGTTTAGGTGTCATTTTGATAACAACCCAGGCTTAATAATAGTAAAAGTAACCAAGTCGCCTTAGCACTGGTTATTTGTTTAGGGAGTGAGCGGGCACGGGAAATATTTGCATGGCTCACTCGATACATAAATATATCGATTGAAAAACCGCTGCAAGGTGTACTAAAGTTTTGCATTCCTAACAAAGCGCACCCACCTATCAAAACCTCTGGCATTATCTCTTGTTCCATGCACGTAAGTGTTTAGGTGTCATTGTGATAACAACCCAGGTTTAATAATAGTAAAAGTAACCAAGTCGCCTTAGCACTGGTTATTTGTTTAGTGCGCGAGTGGGCACGGGAGATATTTGCATGGCTCACTCGATACATAAATATATCGTCTGGTAAACCTTTGAAAGGTGTACTAAAGTTTTGCATTCCTAACAAAGCGCACCCACCTATCAAAACCTCTGGCATTATCTCTTGTTCCATGCACGTAAGTGTTTAGGTGTCATTTTGATAACAACCCAGGTTTAATAATAGTAAAAGTAACCAAGTCGCCTTAGCACTGGTTATTTGTTTAGTGCGCGAGCGGGCACGGGAGATATTTGCATGGCTCACTCGATACAAAAATATATCGATTGATAAACCTCTGAAAGGTGTACTAAAGTTTTACATTCCTAACAAAGCGCACCCACCTATCAAAACCTCTGGCATTATCTCTTGTTCCATGCACGTAAGTGTTTAGGTGTCATTGTGATAACAACCCAGGTTTAATAATAGTAAAAGTAAGCAAGTCGCCTTAGCACTGGTTATTTGTTTAGGGAGTGAGCGGGCACGGGAGATATTTGCATGGCTCACTCGATACATAAATATATCGATTGAAAAACCGCTGTAAGGTGTACTAAAGTTTTGCATTCCTAACAAAGCGCACCCACCTATCAAAACCACTGGCATTATCTCTTGTTCCATGCACGTAAGTGTTTAGGTGTCATTGTGATAACAACCCAGGTTTAATAATAGTAAAAGTAACCAAGTCGCCTTAGCACTGGTTATTTGTTTAGTGCGCGAGTGGGCACGGGAGATATTTGCATGGCTCAATCGATACTTAAATATATCGATTGATAAACCTCTGAAAGGTGTACTAAAGTTTTGCATTCCTAACAAAGCGCACCCACCTATCAAAACCTCTGGCATTATCTCTTGTTCTATGCACGTAAGTGTTTAGGGGTCATTGTGATAACAACCCAGGTTTAATAATAGTAAAAGTAACCAAGTCGCCTTAGCACTGGTTATTTGTTTAGTGCGCGAGTGGGCACGGGAGATATGTGCATGGCTCAATCGATACTTAAATATATCGATTGAAAAACCGCTGCAAGGTGTCCTAAAGTTTTGCATTCCTAACAAAGCGCACCCACCTATCAAAACCTCTGGCATTATCTCTTGTTCCATGCACGTAAGTGTTTAGGTGTCATTGTGATAACAACCCAGGTTTAATAATAGTAAAAGTAACCAAGTCGCCTTAGCACTGGTTATTTGTTTAGTGCGCGAGTGGGCACGGGAGATATGTGCATGGCTCAATCGATACTTAAATATATCGATTGAAAAACCTCTGAAAGGTGTACTAAAGTTTTGCATTCCTAACAAAGCGCACCCACCTATCAAAACCTCTGGCATTATCTCTTGTTCCATGCACGTAAGTGTTTAGGTGTCATTGTGATAACAACCCAGGTTTAATAATAGTAAAAGTAACCAAGTCGCCTTAGCACTGGTTATTTGTTTAGTGCGCGAGTGGGCACGGGAGATATTTGCATGGCTCAATCGATACTTAAATATATCGAGTGATAAACCTCTGAAAGGTGTACTAAAGTTTTGCATTCCTAACAAAGCGCACCCACCTATCAAAACCTCTGGCATTATCTCTTGTTCCATGCACGTAAGTGTTTAGGTGTCATTGTGATAACAACCCAGGTTTAATAATAGTAAAAGTAACCAAGTCGCCTTAGCACTGGTTATTTGTTTAGTGCGCGAACGGGCACGGGAGATATTTGCATGGCTCAATCGATACTTAAATATATCGATTGAAAAACAGCTGCAAGGTGTACTAAAGTTTTGCATTCCTAACAAAGCGCACCCACCTATCAAAACCTCTGGCATTATCTCTTGTTCCATGCACGTAAGTGTTTAGGTGTCATTGTGATAACAACCCAGGTTTAATAATAGTAAAAGTAACCAAGTCGCCTTAGCACTGGTTATTTGTTTAGTGCGCGAGCGGGCACGGGAGATATTTGCATGGCTCAATCGATACATAAATATATCGATTGAAAAACCGCTGCAAGGTGTACTAAAGTTTTGCATTCCTAACAAAGCGCAATCACCTATCAAAACCTCTGGCATTATCTCTTGTTCCATGCACGTAAGTGTTTAGGTGTCATTGTGATAACAACCCAGGTTTAATAATAGTAAATGTAACCAAGTCGCCTTAGCACTGGTTATTTGTTTAGTGCGCGAGCGGGCACGGGAGATATTTGCATGGCTCAATCGATACTTAATTATATCGATTGAAAAACCTCTGAAAGGTGTACTAAAGTATGGCCTTCCTAACAAAGCGTATCCACCTATCAAAACCTCTGGCATTATCTCTTGTTCCATGCACGTAAGTGTTTAGGTGTCATTGTGATAACAACCCAGGCTTAATAATAGTAAAAGTAACCAAGTCGCCTTAGCACTGGTTATTTGTTTAGGGAGTGAGCGGGCACGGGAGATATTTGCATGGCTCAATCGATACTTAAATATATCGATTGATAAACCTCTGAAAGGTGTACTAAAGTTTTGCATTCCTAACAAAGCGCACCCCCCTATCAAAACCTCTGGCATTATCTCATGTTCCATGCACGTAAGTGTTTAGGTGTCATTGTGATAACAACCCAGGTTTAATAATAGTAAAAGTAACCAAGTCGCCTTAGCACTGGTTATTTGTTTAGTGCGCGAGCGGGCACGGGAGATATTTGCATGGCTCACTCGATACATAAATATATCGATTGATAAACCTCTGAAAGGTGTACTAAAGTATGGCCTTCCTAACAAAGCGTATCCACCTATCAAAACCTCTGGCATTATCTCTTGTTCCATGCACGTAAGTGTTTAGGTGTCATTGTGATAACAACCCAGGTTTAATAATAGTAAAAGTAACCAAGTCGCCTTAGCACTGGTTATTTGTTTAGTGCGCGAGCGGGCACGGGAGATATTTGCATGGCTCACTCGATACATAAATATATCGATTGATAAACCTCTGAAAGGTGTACTAAAGTATGGCCTTCCTAACAAAGCTTTTCCACCTATCAAAACCTCTGGCATTATCTCTTGTTCCATGCACGTAAGTGTTAGGTGTCATTGTGATAACAACCCAGGCTTAATAATAGTAAAAGTAACCAAGTCGCCTTAGCACTGGTTATTTGTTTAGGGAGTGAGCGGGCACGGGAGATATTTGCATGGCTCAATCGATACTTAAATATATCGATTGATAAACCTCTGAAAGGTGTACTAAAGTATGGCCTTCCTAACAAAGCGTATCCATCTATCAAAACCTCTGGCATTATCTCTTGTTCCATGCACGTAAGTGTTTAGGTGTCATTGTGATAACAACCCAGGTTTAATAATAGTAAAAGTAACCAAGTCGCCTTAGCACTGGTTATTTGTTTAGTGCGCGAGCGGGCACGGGAGATATTTGCATGGCTCACTCGATACATAAATATATCGATTGATAAACCTCTGAAAGGTGTACTAAAGTTTTGCATTCCTAACAAAGCGCACCCCCCTATCAAAACCTCTGGCATTATCTCTTGTTCCATGCACGTAAGTGTTTAGGTGTCATTGTGATAACAACCCAGGTTTAATAATAGTAAAAGTAACCAAGTCGCCTTAGCACTGGTTATTTGTTTAGTGCGCGAGCGGGCACGGGAGATATTTGTATGGCTCACTCGATACATAAATATATCGATTGATAAACCTCTGAAAGGTGTACTAAGGTATGGCCTTCCTAACAAAGCGTATCCACCTATCAAAACCTTCTGGCATTATCTTTTGTTCCATGCACGTAAGTGTTTAGGTGTCATTGTGATAACAACCCAGGCTTAATAATAGTAAAAGTAACCAAGTCGCCTTAGCACTGGTTATTTGTTTAGTGCGCGAGTGGGCACGGGAGATATTTGCATGGCTCAATCGATACTTAAATATATCGATTGATAAACCTCTGAAAGGTGTACTAAAGTATGGCCTTCCTAACAAAGCGTATCCACCTATCAAAACCTCTAGTACTATTTCTTGTTCCATACACGTAAGTGTTTAGGTGTCATTGTGATAACAACCCAGGATTAATAATAGTAAAAGTAACCAAGTCGCCTTAGCACTGGTTATTTGTTTAGGGAGTGAGCGGGCATGAAAGAAATTTGCATGGGTAACACTATACCTAATAAATCGAATGTAAAACTGCATATGCCTATTCTTCCAGTTCTGTCCCTTTTTACCGCATATTCCTTTTGCTTCCGGTTCGGTTAATCTTTCCGCAGATGGCCCTGCTTCCGGTTCGGTCCGTCTCCCCTCCCCTATATGCTTCTGTTTCCTGTTAGTTTCATTTTTACCGTATATTCTCTGCTTCATGTCTATCTTTAACGCACATGCTTTTGCTTCCGGTTAGGCCAATCTTTTTTGGCGTATGACTTTCCTTCGGGTCGATCTACCTTCTCCATATTTGCTTCTTCTTTCGGTTCTGTCTATCTTCCCCCATATGATTTTACTTTCGTTGCGGTACATCTTCCTTGCATATGTTTCTGCTTCCGGTTATGTCTATCTTTCCCGCATTTGGTTTTGCTTCCAGTTAGGTATATCTTTCCCTCACGGATTTCATTTACCTCTCCCATGGGGCAAACTGGTTATCCGACATTTAAAAAGTATATGAGTGTTACTAACTTCTAAACATACAAATTTGAAATTATTAAATAGTTCTATCTAGAAGCTATATCATATAACATTTACATTATGAGCACTTACATTACGGTTAAATACAGTTGATATTATAAAAGAAAATGTTTTATATACCGTATTCCCCTATAACCGTACTTTTTTTTAATATACGAAGAAAACAATCATATCTGCATATGAAAATTTAAAAAACAATATAAATTACATTAATACATAGGCCTACACTGTATTTTAAAACGGAAATAAGAAAAGATGTCAATAATATAATTATATTTAATAAATAATACTGGAAAACCAATTCCGGCTTACATAAAGTAAATATGTATAATTCAAAAAATAAATACATGATTGAAATTTAGTTACAATCAAACAACTGTCTACAGTTGTTCCTGCACCATTTTGGTTCAGATCTGTATCATTTTGATGTCTTTTAAGTGTTCTTTGATTCTTATTCTAATATATGTAATAGTTTGCCTCCTATATAACTGGTGAATAAGATTGCAATATAATGAAATACCGTAGAATCTTGTTATAATTTATTTTATAACTATAATATTTATTATAATTTACTATTAATTATTATAATTTAGTTTAATTATGGCTGAGGGCTGTGTTTTAATTAGGATCTGCTACAAAGCAAAAATTTATCTTCAAATGGTTAAACTTCAAATAAAAAGGAGAAAAAACTGTACAAAGAATAATAAAATAAATAAACTCAATATCAAATGTGTGTGAAAATGTATTTACAAAGATTAAAAATCAGTTAACAAATTTAATGTAAAGCAAAATCCAATGAACAGAGCTAAAACATTAAAAAAAAAAATCAGTCAGGAAGTCTACCTATTGATATTGAAAGCTTTTCGAATGTTTTAAGGAATAGAAGACATGATTCAGCCAGAGGATTTTGGTTAAGGGTGGGTTTATAATTGTTTACAAAACGCTCCATTAATACTTGAAAAGTCAGTATTATAAACATTATTGCTATCTATACTATTTCCAGTTCTTTTGCACCGTGATTAGGGGTGAGGCAGCTTGACGAAAAGGGGCCAGGACTGTGTTGACCTGTGACCAGGAGGGCACTGTGGAACCTGTTTACGTGCTTTGTAATTGCGCGATCTATTTCCAAAATACAATCCGTTATAAGCGAAGCACGGTTAAATAGGGTCCGTTATAACGTTAAGGTTCTTGATCATTCAACATGTCTTGCACTTGTCCCAGGCAGTCAAAAGTGGAATATGCTGACTCAAAAACTATTTACAGCTTTAATAATTTCAGTTATGTTTATTATAGACGCTGTTTGTGTATAATGAGTTTTAAGGTGTTAAAAGGTTTGGAACCAGATTATAGGACCAACTGTCATTCCCAGCGCCCTGTCAAGGGACACCTCCAGATCAGCTGCACCGAATGGTCCTCGCGTTCTCCTTCAGCTACCCTCTCTGCTGAGATAACAAAGATATTTCTGATACTTAGATGTGGCTAGCTGCAGCACTCTGGATCACACCAATGATGATGATACCTTACGCGGAGAGACGAGACTCTATTCGATGTTATGTTAATACGTTAAAAGTCAGAAAAGTTGAGTTTACAATCAGCTCAGCTGGTTCTGGATAACAACAGCGTTAAAACGAGCATCGAAAAACCTCGACTATATTTAAAATTTCACATAAAACTGGTTATTTCAACAATTTGCAAATCGGTGTACTGATGATCAATCGCTGGTAGTGTGTTTCCCAAGGTGGAAGGTTCTGTTTACCGATTGGATTAGGTTTTGTCAACCCGAGTTATTAATGGAACCCAAAGCACGTTCTCAGGCCAGACTTACTACTCCAAGCATTCCGACTTTGGAATCTTAAATTTATTGCTTGTTTTCATATTGTTGTAGTTAGAGTGTGCAACATTTTCTGAATTCTATCCGTTGGCGATTTATTTTTGAACACTTCCGGCAAGATTGATTCCATTGGCGATTCTTTAGGGTCACTCTAGAACTGTATCAAACGTCCAAAGTTCTGTTGCGGCTTCGCCAATCCAGATAAATCTAATCTTTCGCGTTCTTGAAGCGGATTTATTGCCTTTCCAAATGCAGACCTTTCTGGGGTTATTTTTAGTTGGTTTATTAGCGCAAGGCTTAAAAACTGTTTGTGTGCGCTTTCAATAAAATAACCTAATATGGTTAATAGTTCCTAGTGGAGATAGGTAGAGATTATTTCAGGACCATGTTAAGTACAAGGATCTCTCAATAGTCGGGGTAATAGACAGGGGTCTTACCAATTTCTACCTAAAGGAAAGGGGCAAGTGAATTAAAAAAAAGATTACATGAGAAATAAATATTCCTGAATGTTATACTGGTAGAAAAATCATGAAAATCAAAACAATCATTAGGTTTCGTAATGATAAAGTTACCATATCCTTCTCCCTTAATCCTTAAGTCTGAATCCCATTGGCTATTATTCTCATTATACAACTACGTAGAAAATTATATCGCAAGAAGGGAAATAAAACATTTTCGTTTGCTCAAAAAATATCTCTAACATGAAGAACTTACTCAACTAATCGTGAGAAAGACATTTCCTATCACGTGGTAAAACTCATAATCTATTCTGGCCCATGGTGATGGGACTTCAAGAGCGATCGCCTAAGAACTATGTGCTAATATCAAACCCAATGCAAAACTTTGGCGACAGATATAAACATAAGCAGTGGCAATCTGATCGTATTACAGCATTTGCTAAATCTTGTCAGAGACCTACGATTTAACACATCCGTATCAGTCAAATTAGTACTCTGATGTATTATATTTATATACAGGTATAGACAGTTTCACAGGTGTGTGTGTGTAAGGATTACCTGCAGAGGCGTGTAAGAGTTAACTGCACAAAGTGTAAGGGTTTCAAGTAAAGGTGTGTAAGTGTACCCTGCACAGGTGTGTATGGGTCTCCTACACGGGTGTGTAAGGCTTTCGTGCAGAGGCGTGTAAGGATTACCTGCACAGGTGTGTAAGGATTCACTAAAGAGGCGTGTAAGGGTTCCCTGCACAAGGGGTAAGGGTTACCAGTTCAGGTGTGTAAGGGCTCCCTACACAGGTGTGTAAGGGTTTCCTGCACAGGTATGTATAGGTCTCCTGCACAGGTACGTAGGTGGTAAGGGTTCCCTGCAACAGGTGTTTATGGGCCCCCTGCACAGGTGTGTATGGGTCCTACGCACAGTGGTGTAGGGATCCCCTGCATAGGTGTGTAAGGCTTCCCTGCTCAAGGTGTAAGGATTAACAGTACAGATGTGTAAGTGTTCCCTGCAGAGGCGTATAAAGGTTACCTGCACAGGTGTGTAAGGATCACCAGCAAAGGCGTATAATGGTTCCCTGCACAAGGTGTACGGGTTACCAGTACAGGTGTATAAGGGTTCCCTACACAGGTGTGTAATGGTCTCCTGCACAGGTGTGTACCAGTTTCTTGCACAGGTATATATAGTTCCCCTGTTCAGGTATGTAAGTGGTGAGGGTTCCCTACACAGGTGTGTATGGGTCCCCCGCAAAGATGTGTATATGTGCTCTGCATAGTGGTGTAAGGGTGCCCTGCACAAGGCGTAAGGGTTACTAGTAAAGGTGTGTAAGGGTCCCCTGCACAGGTATATAATGATTCTCTGCGAGTGTGTGTAAGAGTTTACTGCACCGGTATGTAAGGGTACCATACACAGGTGTATAAGTGTTTACTGCAGAGGCGTGTAAGGGTTCTCTACACAAGTTGTAAGAGTTACCAGTACAGGTGTATTAGGGTCTCCTGCACAGGTACGTAAGGGATCTCTGCACAGGTATGTAAGGATTCCCTGCACATGTATGTTAGGGGTTCCTGCACAAGCGTGCATGGGTTCCCTTCACATTGTGTGTAAGAGTCCCCTGTAAAGGTATGTAAAGGTTTCCTACACAGGTTTGAATGGGTTTCCTGCACAGGTGAGTAAATGTTCCTTACAGACTACACAGTCCACAACTTATTACACTCGCATAGCTCAAAGCTTCATAAATACTTTGCTTAAGAGCGTATGTAAGGGTTACCAGCACAGGTATGTAAGGGTTTCCTGTACAGGAATGTAAGAGTTCCTCAAAGACTATATAGCCCACAACTTATTACAACCGCATAGCTAAAGTTTCATAAATACTTTGCATAATAGCGTATGTAAGGATTACCAGCACAGGTATGTAAGGTTTTCCTGCACAGGAATGGAAGAGTTCCTTACAGACTACTCAGCCCTCACCTTATTACACCCGCATTGCTAAAAGCTTCATAGACTCTTTGCATAATAGCGTATGTAAGGGTTACCAACATAAATATGTAAGGGTTTCCTGCACAGGAATGTAAGAGTTCCTTACAGACTACACAGCCCACATCTTATTACACCCGCATTGCTAAAAGCTTCATAGACTCTTTGCATAACAGCGTATGTAAGGTTTACCAGCACAAGTATGTAAGGATTTTCTGCACCGGAATCTAAGAGTTTCTTACAGACTACACAGCCCACACCTTATTACACCCGTAGTGCTGAAACTATTAAATACTTTGCATAATAGCGTATGTAAGGTTTACCAGCACAAGTATGTAAGGATTTCCTGCACCGGAATCTAAGAGTTTCTTACAGACTACTCAGCCCACATCTTATTACACCCGCATTGCTAAAAGCTTCATAGACTCTTTGCATAATAGCGTATGTAAGGTTTACCAGCACAAGTATGTAAGGGTTTCCTGCACCGGAATGTAAGAGTTTCTTACAGACTACTCAGCCCACACCTTATTACACCCGAATTGCTAAAAGCTTCATAGACTCTTTGCATAATAGCGTACGTAAAGGTTACCAGCACAGGTATGTAAGGGTTTCCTGCACAGGAATGTAAGAGTTACTTACAGACTACACAGCCCACACCTTATTACACCCGCATTGCTAAAAGCTTTAAATACTTTGCATAACAGCGTATGTAATGTAACGCCCAAGCTCATCTTGCTTTTCGAAATAACTCATTTACTTTTCTTTTATTTGTAGCCAAGCCTAGACGGTATTCGAATTTAATTTACGGTTTTAACCTAAAGCTCAACGATTCACTTTCATGTTATACCGCCCTTAAAAAAAAGTTTAAAAATACGTCTTTACCACTAACTTGATTTATTCCAAATGTCTTATTTGATTTTTACTAAAGATTTATCTGACAGCATTTCTTCAAGTCGCGCTGAATTTAGAAGCACGTCCCAATTTATAACACGGTTATGTTTAGTCCAATTGCTTCCATAGAAGATCTGTCGTTACCATTACGCCCAGATAGCAATATAATAAATGCCTTAGCAACTGTATTCTTTAATATATACCGAGCCAAGCACTCACTCGGATAGAATAAATCCAGGCGAAGCAACGCGAAAGCACCTATTTTTCATTTCAAGTACACAGCACTATCCGTTCCCACTCTTCCTTTATTTTATCTCTCCTGCGATTAAATCCTTACACGCAGCAGTTTTAGGGTTCGATCGTCCGCGATCGTTGCGGAATGTTTAATCTACGGAAACGTTTTACCATTGTCATTGCTTTATTTAACGTAAGCCTCGTTTTATCTGGCGTTACTCTCCATTGTCATTGCCATTGCACAGATGCAAGGGACATTTGCAGTGTTTTTTGTGAAAATTTGAAAAGAAAAAGGCGATGTAACATGAACGTAAATGAAGGACACCTGGATGGTCACTTTTTATTCCTTCCTCTTAAAATCCGTGACTCCCGAACTGGGTGGGTAGAGTCACCCGAGGTACAAGGTTTATGTGGTCTCGACCCGCGATACCATTAGACGTCTGGAAGCCTTAAATCCCACCCGGTTCGCCCCTTGGACGATACGATACTCCAGACTGCACTATTTAGACAATTGTTAAAATTCATTAGTTTCTACTTTTCTTATCACGAACTATGTGTGACTAAATAAAAAACCTTTTGTGAATCTGCTTGATCCGATACGAAGATACTATGGCGGGTTTGTTTAAACTGAATTACATTTGCATTTTTTTGTTTCCTGTATAATTTTTTCGGAAAGAGGAAATATTTCAACAAGTGTTTATCGGCTATGTTTTATACGAAACTACAAGTGTAACGCAAGAAGAGATCATAAGGTTAACTATAAATGTAATACTGTAGGTAGAGAAACAAGGACAAAATTTAAAACTAGAAATAGATAAAACACAGAATATATATGAAAAGTGTGATTAAAAGTTCTCGACAAACCTCTTACAAGAAGGACATACACGACAAAAATATAAATATCGATGAGACCATTGTTTTATGAAAACAAGGGAACACTCAGAAATAGTTGAAAAATTACAAATATCCAAACTTAAGTTAAAATTATAAGATAATACATAGAAAATTCAAAATTAATATTAAGTGGAATTTTAAGATTAATACAAAATAAAATTGAAGAAATAAATACTTATGTTTCAACGAGTATCACATACAGTCATAATTAAATACTGGGGTGATTACTTTACAACAAATAAAAGAATGAAATTTGTAAAAATAAATATTTATTTTTAAAATAAATCTGCATTTGGAAAGAAGTCATCGGTAAAGGCTGAAACTAATAATATATTCAATGACAAACTTCTACAAGGAAATGTATAATAAACCACTTGTTTGATAATGCAAATCCGGTTTCAATGCCTTAAGTATGTCCATTCTCCAAATGTATTCACTAAGCCTATTAAAAGTAACTCGAATACAAAATAAACGGATTTGCAAAGCTAAATACACTAAAATTATTTTTTTATGGACTGCAAACTAATGCTGTCTGTAAGCATAGACTATGTGCATGACTCATAAAAGTAACCCTTTCTATTCATACTATGATCTTCTCTGTCTTCGTATCTTAACTCATTTCCTCAATTAATCCACCTACATCTCTCTCTCTCTCTGGTATATGTGGCGAGGACTGACTAGAAATCATAATGATACTTCAAGCAATAACTATTTGCATTGTAAGTATTATTAGTTGTGAGCGTTGATTTATTATTAAGGTTTAAATGCTCTCAAGACCTAACGAAAGTGTAATGTCCCCATTCTGAGGGCCCGGCACTTAGGTAAGAGCACCCGGGAGTGGATAAAGGGTCCAATTGTACCACCTGGACCGAACCAGACGGAGTATAGAGGTACGGAAACCTGCCGGCTCGAAAGGTTCTAGTCCCGAGTAGTTTTAGGAATGAAGTTGAGCTGTTGTTCCTGGTTAGAGTCACAGATTACTTATTAAGTGCTCTGTGGTTGGAGTTCGTCCACCAGAGGAGGGCCGGTTACCAGACTAAGCCTTACAGTAACGTCAATGACTATTAAATAATGGTACTACGAGTAGGGGCGCCGATCCTCCCCTAGGGGCTGACGTTAGCCACCCTGGTGGAGGTCAAGAGTTTGAGGTCGGATTTTAATGTTTACAAATAATTTTTTATAAAGAATACTTTAACATGAAGCCGTGCACGTCCTGATTTACAATCTTTCTCCGTGTTTTGAATAAAAGATTCTCACAGAAAGTGTTATTGTTTTAAATATGGTGTGGCCTTACATCCATAACTTTGTATGCTCACGTTCCACGTTTATAGAACTCATCTTGAAAAAACAGTATACGAGCTGATTTGTAGCGCCCAAACGTTCAACAGCTTCTGTTGGAGGCCCTTGAGGTAAAGATATGCCCGCGTTCCACGCCCCACTCGACTGGCGCCGATGCCATCAAGTGGTGGACCACCTAACTAGAGCCTTCACTTAATTATCAAATGTTTCCGATGTATATATCTGCTCTGCTAGGATGAGGGATCAGATCAGCGGTTTCATGTTTTCTTGCTACCGTCGTGTTAGGTTAGAGCCTCGAGGTTGGTAGACTCTTTTCTTCTCCACGGTAGAGAGCAGATCTGCTTCATGACCATAAGTCCTCTACCATAATCCTAACTATGCCCACTAACCTTTCCTACCATAGGCGGTTTTATTACTCATATTGGCTGTTCGTCTTAGTATTAAACTATTATATTTATATATTATTATATCTAAATGTTAATAATATTTAAATCAATACTAAAATATACGTTATATGAAATAACTATTTATTTAGTTAATGTCCTTTCAAGCGAGCTACAAGAACTCGTAACGCAGTAACGCCTGGCGGAAGTGGTTGTAAACAGGAAGCCCGGAAAGTGCCCACTTGTGCTTGTCAGTCCGTCTGTTTTGGCCTTATCCAAACTCGTTCTACACTTGTTCGTTCTCACACTGGAATTAAAGTCTGTGGTCACAAACGTCATACTCAATGACTTATTACGGTTTGTGTTTTAAATTATGGTAAATTATTTGTTTATATTTCCTGTGAACAAAACAAAAAATATTGTTTCCCAAAGTAATAAATATTACTATACTCAAAATGATATAAAAACAAAGTAGAATTATTGGTACCTAATGCTGACCTGAACGCTTGAATTGAAGCATTATCCTGTGTGCATAGGGATTAAAGTGATTAGCAGCAGAGTCGGTGGGAACTTTAATGCAGGAACTTGCAATGCCTACGTCACTTGTTTCTAGAATATTATCTACGTTTGTTGTGAAAATAATTTGAAAATATTAAAGAATTGAGGTAAGAGTTATTGTTTTAATTTCACTTTAAAGTCTAAAGAATAGTGTAATATCGTTTCAATGGATTTGTAGTCATTTGTACTGTGGAGATAGATTTAAAATTAAATAAGTAAAAAGTGTGAAATCCTGAAACAAAGATTGGCTGAACGAATTCATTAGCTATTATGAAATTAGTTTTATAGTAGCGACCAATGTACACGGCTTAATTAGATGAACTGCTTGGATTGGCTATGATGTATTGGCTATGATCTGTTCCTTAGCTGTGCAAATTCTTTCCTTAATCCTAGAACAGCAGTTTTTGTCCCTACCTTACTCTTTGCATACAATCATGAAACTAATATCTAAAACCTTTTGCACATCTTATTTGGGATGTCGAAGCAGACATTGTAGTGACACATGACGCCCATTAGTGCCTTTATCCATTCACTTTTTATGTTTAGTAACCACTACGCGAAATGGTAATGATGCATTGTCGCATGTTGAGTATCTAATAAAAACATTGCTGATAGATTATAGCCTACTGCTGGAGATTGTCGTGGGTTGGTTTTCTGGGTATCTCGGAGAAGATGAATTGGACAGAAGTACTTTTATCAAACCAGAAACGTTTACTTTACCTTATACGTATAGTTCAATACTTGTCAACGAGTCGTTGTCAAGTAGCATATTTCACAAGAAAAGTCCAAAGTTGTATTGTTTTAATAAGTAAACCCTAGCCTAATAAAGACGAATTAGTATCTAAAGCTAGGAAAATTTATTCTCTTGTACATGGACCTCGACTGAGCTTAGGGCTCATAAAGCCATGACAATAATGTAATAGCGCTATAGTAATATATAATACCAAGAAGAATTTTACTAACTATATATTGTCGTGTAAAATTATTTAGAAAGCGAAAGATTTTCGTTGGCCAGCAACGGTAATACTGGACCCGGGATGTACACCAACACATGTTTGTGGTTATGAGGCACTGTGTACGGCCGTCCTTGTTTAATTGTGAGACGCTTTCGACTTGAGAAGGGGAGGTTGGCTTGAGATGCATCAGTGAAATAACGAGTGATCCCTTATATAACGAACTACCCTCTTTATAACAAGTGATCCTCTTTATAACAAACGACCCTCTATATAACGAGTGATCCTCTATATAACGAACAATCCTCTTTATAACGATTGATCCTCTCTATAACGAAGGACTCTCTTAATAACGAGTGATCCTTTTTATAACGAACAACCACGTTTATGTTGAGTGATCCTTTTTATAACGAACAACCCACTTTGTAACGAGAGATTCTTTTTATATAGAGCGGCCCTCTTAATAACAAGTGAGCCTCTTTATAAGGAACGACCCTCTTAATTACGATTGATCCTCTTTATAACTAGTTATCCTCTTTATAACGTACAACCCTCTTTAAAATGAGTGATCCTCTTTATAACGAACAACAGTATTTACAACGAAAGACCCTCTTAAAAACGAGTGATCCTCTTTATAACGAACGACCCTCTTAATTACGAGTGATCCTCTTTATAACGAAAGACCCTCTTTATAATGAGTGATACTATTTATAACGAACAAAAATATTTACAACGATGACCCTCTTAATAACGAGTGATCCTCTGTATAACGAACGACCCTCTTAATAACGAGTGATCCTCTTTATACCGAAAGAATCTCTTAATAACGATTGATCCTCTTTATAACGAAAGACCCTTTATAATGAGTGATCCTCTTTATAACGAACAACCTTATTTACAACGAAAGACCCTCTTTATAATGAGTGATCTTCTTTGTAACGATTGATCCTCTTTATACCGAGCGACCCTCTTAATAACAAGTGATCCTCTTTATAACGAAAGACCCACTTTATAATGAGTGATCCTCTTTATAACAAACAACCCTATTTACAACGAAAGACCCTCTTAATAACGAGTGATCCTCTTTATAACGAACGACCCTCTTATTAACGAGTGATCCTCTGTATAACGAACGACCCTCTTAATAACGAGTGATCCTCTGTATAACGAACGTCCCTCTTAATAACGAGTGATCCTCTTTATACCGAAAGAATCTCTTAATAACGATTGATACTCTTTATACCGAAAGACCCTCTTAATAAGGGGTGATCCTCTTCATAACGAAAGACCCTCTTTATAATGAGTGATCCTCTTTATAACAAACAACAATATTTACAACGAAAGACCCTCTTATTAACGAGTGATCTTCTTTATACCGAGCGACCCTCATAATAACGATTGATCATCTTTATAACGATAGATCCTCTTTATAACGAACAACGCCTCTTTATAACGAGTGATCCTCTTTATACCGAGCGACAATATTTATAACGAGTAATCCTCTTTGTAACGATTGATCCTCTTTATAACGAAACACAATCTATTAACGAATGATCCTCTTTGTAACGATTGATCCTCTTTATACCGAGCGACCCTCTTAATAACGATTGATCCACTATATAATAAATGACCCTGTTTATAACAAGTGATCCTCTTTATAACGAACGACCCTCTTAAAAACGAGTGATCCTCTTTATAAAGAACAACCCTCTTTATACCAAGTAATCCTCTTTATAACGAACGACTCTCTTAATAACGAGTGATCCCTTTTGTAACGATTGACCCTCTTTATACCGAGCGACCGTCTTAATAACGATTCATCCTCTTTATAACGAACTACAATCTTTATAACAAGTGATCCTCTTTATAACGAACGACCCTCTTAATAACGAGTGATCCTTTATATAACGAACTACCCTCTTTATAACAAGTGGTCCTCTTTATAACGAACAATTCTCTTTATAACGATTGATCCTCTCTATAACGAAGGACTCTCTTAATAACGAGTGATCCTTTTTATAACGAACAACCACATTATGTTGAGTGATCCTCTTTATAACGAACAACCCACTTTGTAAGGAGAGATTCTTTTTATATAGAGCGGCCCTCTTAATAATAAGTGAGCCTCTTTATTACGAACGACCCTCTTATATACGATTGATCCTCTTTATAACTAGTTATCCTCTTTATAACGAACAACCCTCTTTATAATGAGTAATCCTCTTTATAACCAACAACCCTATTTACAACGAAAGACCCTCTTATAAACGAGTGATCCTCTTTATAACGAACGACCCTCTTAATTACGAGTGATCCTCTTTATAACGAAAGACCCACTTTATAATGAGTGATACTCTTTATAACGAACAACCATATTTACAATGATGACCCTCTTAATAACGAGTGATCCTCTGTATAACGAACGACCCTCTTAATAACGAGTGATCCTCTTTATACCGAAAGAATCCCTTAATAACGATTGATCCTCTTTATGACGAAAGACCCTTTATAATAAGTGATCCTCTTTATAACGAACAACCTTATTTACAACGAAAGACCCTCTTTATAATAAGTGATCCTCTTTGTAACGATTGATCCTCTTTATACCGAGCGAACCTCTTAATAACGAGTAATCCCATTTATAACGAAAGATCCTCTTTATAATGAGTGATCCCTTTATAACAAACAACCCGATTTACAACGAAAGACCCTCTTTATAGTGAGTGATACTCTTTATAACGAACAACCATATTTACAATGATGACCCTCTTAATAACGAGTGATCCTCTTTATAACGAACGACCCACTTAATAACGAGTGATCCTCTGTATAAAGAAAGACCCTCTTAATAATGAATCATCCTCTTTATACCGAAAGAATCTCTTAACAACGAGTGATCCTCTTTATATTGAAAGAATCTCTTAATAACGAGTGATCCTCTTTATAACGAAAGACCCTTTATAATGAGTGATCCTCTTTGTAACGATTGATCCAGTTTATACCGAGCAACCCTCTTAATAACGAGTGATCCTCTTTATAACGAAAGACCCTCTTAATAACGAGTGATCCTTTTTATAACGAACGACCCTCTTAATAACGAGTGAACCTCTGTATAACGAACGACCCTCTTAATTACGAGTGATCCTCTTTATAACGAAAGACCCTCTTTATAATGAGTGATACTCTTTATAACGAACGACCCTCTTAATAACGAGTTATCCTTCAAATAACGAACTACCCTCCTTATAACAAGTGAGCCTCTTTATAACGAACGGCCCTCTTAATTACGATTAATCCTCTTTATAACTAGTTATCCTCTTAATAACGAACAACCCTCTTTATAATGAGTGATCCTCATTATAACGAACAACCCTATTTACAACGAAAGACCCTCTTAATAACGAGTGATCCTCTTTAAAACGAACGACCCTCTTAATTACGAGTGATTCTCTTTATAACGAAAGCCCCTCTTTATAATGGGTGATACTCTTTATAACAAACAACCCTATTTACAACGAAAGACCATCCTAATAACGAGTGATCCTCTATATAAAAAGCGACCCTCTTAATAACGAGTGATCCTCTTTATAACGAACAACCATATTTACAATGATGACCCTCTTAATAACGAGTGATCCTCTTTATAACGAACGACCCTCTTAATAACGAGTGATCCTCTGTATAAAGAAAGACCCTCTTAATAATGAATCATCCTCTTGATACCGAAAGAATCTCTTAACAACGAGTGATCCTCTTTATATTGAAAGAATCTCTTAATAACGAGTGATCCTCTTTATAACGAAAGACCCTTTATAATGAGTGATCCTCTTTGTAACGATTGATCCGGTTTATACCGAGCGACCCTCTTAATAACGAGTGATCCTCTTTATAACGAAAGACATTTTTAATAACGAGTGATCCTTTTTATAACGAACGACCCTCTTAATAACGAGTGAACCTCTGTATAACGAACGACCCTCTTAATTACGAGTGATCCTCCTTATAACGAAAGACCCTCTTTATAAAGAGTGATACTCTTTATAACGAACGACCCTCTTAATAACGAGTGATCCTTCAAATAACGAACTACCCTCTTTATAACAAGTGAGCCTCTTTATAACGAACGACCCTCTTAATTACGATGATTCCTCTTTATAACTAGTTATCCTCTTAATAACGAACAACCCTCTTTATAATGAGTGATCCTCATTATAACGAACAACACTATTTACAACGAAAGACCATCTTAATAACGAGTGATCCTCTTTAAAACGAACGACCCTCTTAATTACCAGTGATTCTCTTTATAACGAAAGCCCCTCTTTATAATGGGTGATACTCTTTATAACAAACAACCCTATTTACAACGAAAGACCCTCCTAATAACGAGTGATCCTCTTTATAACGAACGACTCTCTTAATAACGAGTGATCCCTTTTGTAACGATTGACCCTCTTTATACCGAGCGACCGTCTTAATAACGATTCATCCTCTTTATAACGAACTACAATCTTTATAACAAGTGATCCTCTTTATAACGAACGACCCTCTTAATAACGAGTGATCCTTTATATAACGAACTACCCTCTTTATAACAAGTGGTCCTCTTTATAACGAACAATTCTCTTTATAACGATTGATCCTCTCTATAACGAAGGACTCTCTTAATAACGAGTGATCCTTTTTATAACGAACAACCACATTATGTTGAGTGATCCTCTTTATAACGAACAACCCACTTTGTAAGGAGAGATTCTTTTTATATAGAGCGGCCCTCTTAATAATAAGTGAGCCTCTTTATTACGAACGACCCTCTTATATACGATTGATCCTCTTTATAACTAGTTATCCTCTTTATAACGAACAACCCTCTTTATAATGAGTAATCCTCTTTATAACCAACAACCCTATTTACAACGAAAGACCCTCTTATAAACGAGTGATCCTCTTTATAACGAACGACCCTCTTAATTACGAGTGATCCTCTTTATAACGAAAGACCCACTTTATAATGAGTGATACTCTTTATAACGAACAACCATATTTACAATGATGACCCTCTTAATAACGAGTGATCCTCTGTATAACGAACGACCCTCTTAATAACGAGTGATCCTCTTTATACCGAAAGAATCCCTTAATAACGATTGATCCTCTTTATGACGAAAGACCCTTTATAATAAGTGATCCTCTTTATAACGAACAACCTTATTTACAACGAAAGACCCTCTTTATAATAAGTGATCCTCTTTGTAACGATTGATCCTCTTTATACCGAGCGAACCTCTTAATAACGAGTAATCCCATTTATAACGAAAGATCCTCTTTATAATGAGTGATCCCTTTATAACAAACAACCCGATTTACAACGAAAGACCCTCTTTATAGTGAGTGATACTCTTTATAACGAACAACCATATTTACAATGATGACCCTCTTAATAACGAGTGATCCTCTTTATAACGAACGACCCACTTAATAACGAGTGATCCTCTGTATAAAGAAAGACCCTCTTAATAATGAATCATCCTCTTTATACCGAAAGAATCTCTTAACAACGAGTGATCCTCTTTATATTGAAAGAATCTCTTAATAACGAGTGATCCTCTTTATAACGAAAGACCCTTTATAATGAGTGATCCTCTTTGTAACGATTGATCCAGTTTATACCGAGCAACCCTCTTAATAACGAGTGATCCTCTTTATAACGAAAGACCCTCTTAATAACGAGTGATCCTTTTTATAACGAACGACCCTCTTAATAACGAGTGAACCTCTGTATAACGAACGACCCTCTTAATTACGAGTGATCCTCTTTATAACGAAAGACCCTCTTTATAATGAGTGATACTCTTTATAACGAACGACCCTCTTAATAACGAGTTATCCTTCAAATAACGAACTACCCTCCTTATAACAAGTGAGCCTCTTTATAACGAACGGCCCTCTTAATTACGATTAATCCTCTTTATAACTAGTTATCCTCTTAATAACGAACAACCCTCTTTATAATGAGTGATCCTCATTATAACGAACAACCCTATTTACAACGAAAGACCCTCTTAATAACGAGTGATCCTCTTTAAAACGAACGACCCTCTTAATTACGAGTGATTCTCTTTATAACGAAAGCCCCTCTTTATAATGGGTGATACTCTTTATAACAAACAACCCTATTTACAACGAAAGACCATCCTAATAACGAGTGATCCTCTATATAAAAAACGACCCTCTTAATAACGAGTGATCCTCTTTATAACGAACAACCATATTTACAATGATGACCCTCTTAATAACGAGTGATCCTCTTTATAACGAACGACCCTCTTAATAACGAGTGATCCTCTGTATAAAGAAAGACCCTCTTAATAATGAATCATCCTCTTGATACCGAAAGAATCTCTTAACAACGAGTGATCCTCTTTATATTGAAAGAATCTCTTAATAACGAGTGATCCTCTTTATAACGAAAGACCCTTTATAATGAGTGATCCTCTTTGTAACGATTGATCCGGTTTATACCGAGCGACCCTCTTAATAACGAGTGATCCTCTTTATAACGAAAGACCTTTTTAATAACGAGTGATCCTTTTTATAACGAACGACCCTCTTAATAACGAGTGAACCTCTGTATAACGAACGACCCTCTTAATTACGAGTGAACCTCCTTATAACGAAAGACCCTCTTTATAAAGAGTGATACTCTTTATAACGAACGACCCTCTTAATAACGAGTGATCCTTCAAATAACGAACTACCCTCTTTATAACAAGTGAGCCTCTTTATAACGAACGACCCTCTTAATTACGATGATTCCTCTTTATAACTAGTTATCCTCTTAATAACGAACAACCCTCTTTATAATGAGTGATCCTCATTATAACGAACAACACTATTTACAACGAAAGACCATCTTAATAACGAGTGATCCTCTTTAAAACGAACGACCCTCTTAATTACCAGTGATTCTCTTTATAACGAAAGCCCCTCTTTATAATGGGTGATACTCTTTATAACAAACAACCCTATTTACAACGAAAGACCCTCCTAATAACGAGTGATCCTCTTTATAACGAACGACCCTCTTAATAACGACTGATCCTCTGTATAACGAACGACCCTCTTAATAACGAGTGATCCTCTTTGTAATGATTGATCCTCTTTATACCGAGCAACCGTCTTAATAACGATTCATCCTCTTTATAACGAACACCCTGTTTATAACAAGTGATACTCTTTATAACGAACGACCCTCTTAATAACGAGTGATCCTTTATATAACGAACTACCCTCTTTATAACAAGTGAGCCTCTTTATAACGAACAATCCTCTTTATAACGATTGATCCTCTCTTTAACGAAGGACTCTCTTAATAACGAGTGATCCTTTTTATAACGAACAACCACATTTATGTTGAGTGATCCTCTTTATAACGAACAACCCACTTTGTAAGGAGAGATTCTTTTTATATAGAGCGGCCCTCTTAATAACAAGTGAGCCTGTTTATAACGAAAGACCCTCTTAATTACGATTGATCCTCTTTATAACTAGTTATCCTCTTTATAACGAACAACCCTCTTTATAATGAGTGATCGTCTTTATAACGAACAACCGTATTTACATCGAAAGACCCTCTTGAAAACGAGTGATCCTCTTTATAACGAACGACCCTCTTAACTACGAGTGATCCTCTTTATAACGAAAGACCCTCTTTATAATGAGTGATACTCTTTATAACGAACAACCATATTTACAACTATGACCCTCTTAATAACGAGTGATCCTCTGTATACCGAGAGAATCTCGTAATAACGATTGATCCTCTTTATAACGAAAGACCCTTTATAATGAGTGATCCTCTTTATAACGAACAACCTTATTTACAACGAAAGACCCTCTTTATAATGAGTGATCCTCTTTGTAACGATAGATCCTCTTTATACCGAGCGACCCTCTTAATAACGAGTGATCCTCTTTATTACGAAAGACCCTCTTTATAATGAGTGATCCTCTTTATAACGAACGACCCTCTTAATAACGAGTGATCCTCTGTAAAACGAACGACCATCTTAATAACGAGTGATCCTCCTTATACCGATAGAATCTCTTAATAACGAGTGATCCTCTTTATATTGAAAGAATCTCTTAATAACGAGTGATCCTCTTTATAACGAAAGACCCTCTTTATAATGAGTGATCCTCTTTATAACAAACAACCCTATTTACAACGAAAGACCATCTTAATAACGAGTGATCCTCCTTATACCGATAGAATCTCTTAATAACGAGTGATCCTCTTTATTACGAAAGACCCTCTTTATAATGGGTGATCCTCTTTATAACGAACGACCCTCTTAATAACGAGTGATCCTCTGTATAACGAACGACCATCTTAATAACGAGTGATCCTCCTTATACCGATAGAATCTCTTAATAACCAGTGATCCCCTTTATATTGAAAGAATCTCTTAATAACGAGTGATCCTCTTTGTAACGAAAGACCCTTTATAATGAGTTATCCTCTTTGTAACGATTGATCCTCTTTATACCGAGCGAACCTCTTAATAACTAGTAATCCTCTTTATAACGAAAGAACCTCTTTATAATGAGTGATCCTCTTTATAACAAATAACCCTATTTACAACGAAAGACCCACTTAATAACGAGTGATCCTCTTTATAAAGAACGACCCTTTATAATGAGTGATCCTCTTTGTAACGATTGATCCGCTTTATATCAACCGACCCTCCTAATAACGAGTGACCCTCTTTATAACGAAAGACCCTCTTTATAATGAGTGAAACTCTTTATAACAAACAACCCCATTTACAACGAAAGACCCTCTTAATAAGGAGTGATCCTTTTTATAACGAACGACCCTCTTATTAACGATTGATCCTCTTTATACCGAGCGAACCTCTTAATAACGAGTAATCCACTTTATAACGAAAGACCCTCTTTATAATGAGTGATCCTCTTTATAACAAATAACCCTATTTACAACGAAAGACCCACTTAATAACGAGTGATCCTCTTTATAAAGAACGACCCTTTATAATGAGTTATCCTCTTTGTAACGATTGATCCTCTTTATACCGAGCGACCCTCTTAATAACGAGTGATCCTCTGTATAACGATCGATCCTCTTAATAACGAGTGATTCTCTTTATACGAAAGAATCTCTAAATAACGAGTGATCCTCTTTATAATGAGTGATGCTCTTTGTAACGATTGATCCTCTTTATAACGAACGAACCTCTTAATAACGAGTGATCCTTTAAATAATGAACTACCCTCTTTATAACAAGTGATCCTCTTTATAACAAACTACCCTCTATATAACGAGTGATCCTCTTTATAACGAACAATCCTCTTTATAACGATTGATCCTCTCTATAACGAAGGACTCTCTTAATAACGAGTGATCCTTTTCATAACGAACAACCACATTTATGTTTAGTGATCCTTTTTATAACGAAGAACCCACTTTGTAACGAGAGATTCTTTATATATAGAGCGGCCCTTTTAATAACAAGTGAGCCTCTTTATAACGAACGACCCTCTTAAGTACGATTGATCCTCTTTATAACTAGTTATCCTCTTTATAACGAAAAACCCTCTTTTTTAAATGAGTGATCCTCTTTATAACGAACAACCCTATTTATAACGAAAGACCCTCTTAATTACGAGTGATCCTCTTTATAACGAAAGACCCTCTTTATAATGAGTGATACTCTTTATAACAAACAACCCAATTTACAACGAAAGACCCTCTTAATAAAGAGTGATTCTCTTTATAACGAACGACCCTCTTAATACAGAGTGATCATCTGTATAACGAACGACCCTCTTTATAATGAGTGATCCTCTTTATAACGAACAACCCTATTTACAACGAAAGACCCTCTTAATAACGAGTGATCCTCTTTATAAAGAACGACCCTCTTAGTAACGAGTGATCCACTTTATAACGAACAACCCTCTTTTTTAAATGAGTGATCCTCTTTATAACGAACAACCCTATTTACAACGAAAGACCCTCTTAATTACGAGTGATCCTCTTTATAACGAAAGACCCTCTTTATAATGAGTGATACTCTTTATAACAAACAACCCAATTTACAACGAAAGACCCTCTTAATAACGAGTGATTCTCTTTATAACGAACGACCCTCTTAATAACGAGTGATCCTCTGTATAACGAACGACCCTCTTAATAACGAGTGATCCGCTTTATACCGAAAGAATCTCTTAATAAGGAGTGATCCTCTTTATATTGAAAGAATCTCTTAATAACGAGTGATCCTCTTTATAACGAAAGACCCTCTTAATAACGATTGATCCTCTTTATAATGAGTGATCCTATTTGTAACGATTGATCCTCTTTATAACGAACGACCCTCTTAATGACGATTGATCCACTTTATAACGAACGACCCTGTTTATAACAAGTGATCCTCTTTATAACGAACGACCCTCTTATTAACGAGTGATCCTTTTTATAAAGCAGAACCCTCTTTATAACAAGTGATCCTCTTTATAACGAACGACCCACTTAATAACGGGTGATCCTCTTTGTAACGAGTGATCCTCTTTATATGGAACGACCCTCTTTATAACGAGTGATCCTCTTTGTAACGAGTGATCCTCATTATAACGAACTACCCTCTTTATAACGAGTGATCCTCTTTATAACAAGTGATCCTCTTTATAACGAACGACCCTCTTAATAACGAGTGAACCTCTTTGTAACGATTGATCCTCTTTATACCGAGCGACCGTCTTAATAACGATTCATCCTTTTTATAACGAACACCCTGTTTATAACAAGTGATACTCTTTATAACGAGCGAACCTCTTATTAACGAGTGATCCTTTATATAACGAACTACGCTCTTTATAACAAGTGATCCTCTTTATAATGAACGACCCTCTTAATAACGAGTGATCCTTTTTATAACGAACAACCACATTTATGTTGAGTGATCCTCTTTATAACGAACAACCCACTTTGTAAGGAGAGATTATTTTTATATAGAGCGGCACTCTTAATAACAAGTGAGCCTCTTTATAACGAACGACCCTCTCAATTACGATTGATCCTCTTTATAACAAGTTATCCTCTTTATAACGAACAACCCTCTTTATAATGAGTGATCCTCTTTGTAACGATTGATCCTCTTTATACCGTGCGACACTCTTAATAACGAGTGACCCTCTTTATAACGAAAGACTCTCTTTATAATGAGTGATCCTCTTTATAACAAACAATCCTATTTACAACGAAAGACCTTCATAATAACGAGTGATCCTCTTTATAACGAACGACCCTCTTAATAACGAGTGATCCTCTGTATAACGAACGACCCTCTTAATAACGAGTGATCCTCTTTATACCGAAAGAATCTCTTAATAACGAGTGTTCCTCTTTATAACGAAAGACCCTCTTTATAATTAGTGATCCTCTTTATAACAAACAAACCTATTTAAAACGAAAGACCCTCTTAATAACGAGTGATCCTCTTTGTAACGAAAGACCCTTTATAATGAGTTATCCTCTTTGTAACGATTGATCCTCTTTATACCGAGCGAACCTCTTAATAACGAGTAATCCTCTTTATAACAAACAACCCTATTTACAACGAAAGACCCACTTAATAACGAGTGATCCTTTTTATAAAGAACGACCCTCCTTATAACGAGTGATCCTCTGTATAAAGAGCGACCCTCTTAATAACGAGTCATCCTCTTTATACCGAAAGAATTTCTTAACAACGAGTGATCCTCTTTATATTGAAAGAATCTCTTAATAAGGAGTGATCCTCTTTATAACGAAAGACCCTTTATAATGAGTGATCCTCTTTGTAACGATTGATCCTCTTTATACCGAGCGACCCTCCTAATAACAAGTGATCCTCTTTATAACGAAAGACCCTCTTCATAATGAGTGAAACTCTTTATAACAAACAACCCCATTTACAACGAAAGACCCTCTTAATAAGGAGTGATCCTTTTTATAACGAACGACCCTCTTAATAACGATAGATCCTCTTTATAACGAACAACCCTCTTTATAACAAGTGATCCACTTTATAACGAACAACCCTTTTTACAACGAAAGACCCTCTTAATAACGAGTGATCCTCTTTATAACGAACGACCCTCTTAATAACGGGTGATCCTCTGTATAACGATCGATCCTATTAATAACGAGTGATTCTCTTTATACCAAAAGAATCTCTTAATAACGAGTGATCCTCTTTATAATGAGTGATCCTCTTTGTAACGATTGATCCTCTTTATAACGAACGACCCTCTTAATAACGAGTGATCCTTTAAATAATGAACTACCCTCTATATAACGAGTGATCCTCTTTATAACGAACAATTCTCTTTATAACGATTGATCCTCTCTATAACGAAGGACTCTCTTAATAACGAGTGATCCTTTTTATAACGAACAACCCCATTTATGTTTAGTGATCCTCTTTATAACGAACAACCCACTTTGTAACGAGAGATTCTTTTTATATAGAGCGGCCCTTTTAATAACAAGTGAGCCTCTTTATAACGAACGACCCTCTTAATTACGATTGATCCTCTTTATAACTAGTTATCCTCTTTATAACGAACAACCCTCTTTTTTAAATGAGTGATCCTCTTTATAACGAACAACCCTATTTACAACGAAAGACCCTCTTAATAACGAGTGATTCACTTTATAACGAACGACCCTCTCAATTACGAGTAATCCTCTTTATAACGAAAGACCCTCTTTATAATGAATGATACTCTTTATAACAAACAACCCAAGTTACAACGAAAGACCCTCTTAATAACGAGTGATTCTCTTTATAACGAACGACCCTCTTAATAACGTGTGATCCTCTGTATAACGAACGACCCTCTTATTAACGTGTGATCCTCTTTATACCGAAAGAATCACTTAATAACTAGTGATCCTCTTTTAATTGAAAGAATCTCTTAATAACGAGTGATCCTCTTTAAAACGAAAGACCCTTTATAATGAGTGATCCTCTTTGTAACGATTGATAATCTTTATACCGAGCGACCCTCTTAATAACGATTGATCCACTTTATAACGAACGACCCTGTTTATAACAAGTGATCCTCTTTATAACGAACGACCCTCTTTATAACGAACAACCCCCTTTTTAACGAGTGATACTCTTTATTACGAAAGACCCTCTTAATAACGAGTGATCCCCTTTATAACGGAAGAGTCTTTTTAATGAGTGATCTTCTTTATAACGAACAACCTTATTTACAACGAAAGACCCTCTTCATAACCAGTGATCCTCTTTATAACGAACGACCCTCTTAATAACGAGTGATCCTCTTTATAACGAAAGACCCTCTTTATAATGAGTGATCCTCTTTATAACGATTAACCCTATTTACAACGAAAGACCCTCTTTATAACGAGTGATCCCCTTTATAACGAACGACCCTCTTAATAATGAGTGATCCTCTTTATAATGAAAGACCTTCTTTATAATGAGTGATCCTCTTTAAAACGAACGACCCTCTTTTTAACGAGTGATCCTCTTTATAACGAAAGACCCACTTAATAACGAGTGATCCTCTTTATAACGAAAGACCCTTTGTAATGAGTGATCCTCTTTATAACGAACAACCTTATTTACAACGAAAGACCCTCTTAATAACGAGTGATCCTCTTTGTAACGAAAGACCCTTTATAATGAGTTATCCTCTTTGTAACGATTGATCCTCTTTATACCGAGCGACCCTCCTAATAACAAGTGATCCTCTTTATAACGAAAGACCCTCTTCATAATGAGTGAAACTCTTTATAACAAACAACCCCATTTACAACGAAAGACCCTCCTAATAAGGAGTGATCCTTTTTATAACGAACGACCCTCTTAATAACGATTGATCCTCTTTATAACAAACAACCCTCTTTATAACAAGTGATCCACTTTATAACGAACAACCCTTTTTACAACAAAAGACCCTCTTAATAACGAGTGATCCTCTTTATAACGAACGACCCTCTTAATAACGGGTGATCCTCTGTATAACGATCGATCTTATTAATAACGAGTGATTCTCTTTATACCGAAAGAATCTCTTAATAACGAGTGATCCTCTTTATAATGAGTGATCCTCTTTGTAACGATTGATCCTCTTTATAACGAACGACCCTCTTAATAACGAGTGATCCTTTAAATAATGAACTACCCTCTATATAACGAGTGATCCTCTTTATAACGAACAATTCTCTTTATAACGATTGATCCTCTCTATAACGAAGGACTCTCTTAATAACGAGTGATATTTTTTTATAACGAACAACCACATTTATGGTCAGTGATCCTCTTTATAACGAACAACCCACTTTGTAACGAGAAATTCTTTTTATATAGAGCGGCCCTTTTAATAACAAGTGAGAATCTTTATAACGACGACCCTCTTAATTACGATTGATCCTCTTTATAACTAGTTATCCTCTTTATAACGAACAACCCTCTTTTTTAAATGAGTGATCCTCTTTATAACGAACAACCCAATTTACAACGAAAGACCCTCTTAATAACGAGTGATTCTCTTTATAACGAACGACCCTCTTATTAACGTGTGATCCTCTTTATACCGAAAGAATCACTTAATAACTAGTGATCCTCTTTTAATTCAAAGAATCTCTTAATAACGAGTGATCCTCTTTATAACGAAAGACCCTTTATAATGAGTGATCCTCTTTGTAACGATTGATAATCTTTATACCGAGCGACCCTCTTAATAACGATTGATCCACTTTATAACGAACGACCCTGTTTATAACAAGTGATCCTCTTTATAACGAACGACCCTCTTTATAACGAACAACCCCCTTTTTAACGAGTGATACTCTTTATTACGAAAGACCCTCTTAATAACGAGTGATCCCCTTTATAACGGAAGAGTCTTTTTAATGAGTGATCTTCTTTATAACGAACAACCTTATTTACAACGAAAGACCCTCTTCATAACCAGTGATCCTCTTTATAACGAACGACCCTCTTAATAACGAGTGATCCTCTTTATAACGAAAGACCCTCTTTATAATGAGTGATCCTCTTTATAACGATTAACCCTATTTACAACGAAAAACCCTCTTTAAAACGAGTGATCCCCTTTATAACGAACGACCCTCTTAATAATGAGTGATCCTCTTTATAATGAAAGACCCTCTTTATAATGAGTGATCCTCTCTATAACGAACAACCCTATTTACAACGAAAGACCCTCTTAATAACGAGTGATCCTCTTTATAAGGAACGACCCTCTTAATAACGAGTGATCCTCTGTATAACGAACGACCCTCTTAATAACGAGTAATCCTCTTTATACCGAAAGATTCTCTTAATAACGAGTGATCCTCTTTATAATGAATGATCCTCTATGTAACGTTTGATCCTCTTTATACCGAGCGACCCTCTTAATAACGATTGGTCCTCTTTTTATCGAACAACCCCCTTTATAACAAGTGATCCTCTTTATAACGAACGACCCTCTTAATAACCATTGATCCTCTTTATAACGAACGACCCTGTTTATAACAAGTGATCCTCTTTATAACGAGCGACCCTCTATATAACGAGTGATCCTCTTTATACCGAGCGACCCTCTTAATAACGATTGATCCTATATATAACGAACGACCCTCTTAATAACGAGTGATCCTTTTTAAAACGAACAACCACCTTTTTGTTGAGTGATCCTGTTTTTTAATGAACAACCCTCTTTTTAACTAGTGATCCTCTTTATAACGAAAGACCCTCTTAATAACGAGTGATCCTCTTTATAACGAAAGACCCTTTGTAATGAGTGATCCTCTTTATAACGAACAACCTTATTTACAACGAAAGACCCTCTTAATAACAAGTGTGCCTCTTTATAACGAACGACCCTCTTTATAAGGAGTGATCCTCTTTATAACGAACAACCTTATTTACAACGAAAGACCCTCTTAATAACGAGTGATCCTCTTTATAACGAACGACCCTCTTTATAACGAGTGATCCTCGTTAAAACGAACGACCCTCTTTTTAACGAGTGATCCTCTTTATAACGAAAGACCCACTTAATAACGAGTGATCCTCTTTATAACGAAAGACCCTTTGTAATGAGTGATCCTCTTTATAACGAACAACCTTATTTACAACGAAAGACCCTCTTAATAACGAGTGATCCTCTTTATAACGAACAATTTTCTTTATAAGGATTGATCCTCTCTTTAACGAAGGACTCTATTAATAACGAGTGATCCTTTTTATAACGAACAACCACATTTATGTTGAGTGATCCTCTTTATAACGAACAACCCACTTTGTAAGGAGTGATCCTCTTTATAACGAGCGACCCTCTTTATAACGAGTGATCCTCTTTATAACGAACGACCCTATTTACAACGAAAGACCCTCTTAAAAACGATTCATCCTCTTTATAACGAACGACCCTATTTACAACGAAAGACCCTCTTAAAAACGAGTGATCCTCTTTATAACGATCGACCCTCATAATTACGAGTGATCCTCTTTAAAACGATATACCCCCTTTATAATGAGTGATACTCTTTATAACGAACATCCATATTTACAACTATGACCCTCTTAATAACGAGTGATCCTCTGTATAACGAACGACCCTCTGAATAACGAGTGATCCTCTTTATACCGAAAGAATCTCTTAATAACGATTGATCCTTTTTATAACGAAAGACCCTTTATAATGAGTGATCCTCTTTATAACGAACAACCTTATTTACAACGAACGACCATCTTTATAATGAGTGATCCTCTTTGTAACGATTGATCCTCTTTATACCGTGCGACCCTCTTAATAACGAGTGACCCTCTATATAACGAAAGACCCTCTTTATAATGAGTGATCCTCTTTATAACAAACAATCCTATTTACAACGAAAGACCCTCTTAATAACGAGTGATCCTCTTTATAACGAACGACCCTCTTAATAACGAGTGATCCTCTGTATAACGAACGACCCTCTTAATAACGAGTGATCCTCTTTATACCGAAAGAATCTCTTAATAACGAGTGATCCTCTTTATAACGAAAGACCCTCTTTATAATGACTGATCCTCTTTATAACAAACAACCCTATTTACAACGAAAAACCCTCTTAATAACGAGTGATCCTCTTTATAACGAACGACCCTCTTAATAACGAATGATCCTCTGTATAACGAACGACCCTCTTAATAACGAGTGATCCTCTTTATACCGAAAGAATCTTTTAATAACGAGTGATCCTCTTTATAACGAAAGACCCTCTTTATAACGAGTGATCCTCTTTATAACAAACAACCCTTTACAACGAAAGACCCACTTAATAACGAGTGATCCTTTTTATAAAGAACGACCCTCTTAATAACGAGTGATCCTCTGTATAAAGAACGACCCTCTTAATAACGAGTCATCCTCTTTATACCGAAAGAATTTCTTAACAACGAGTGATCCTCTTTATATTGAAAGAATCTATAATTAAGGAGTGATCCTCTTTATAACGAAAGACCCTTTATAATGAGTGATCCTCTTTGTAACGATTGATCCTCTTTATACCGAGCGACCCTCCTAATAACAAGTGATCCTCTTTATAACGAAAGACCCTCTTCATAATGAGTGAAACTCTTTATAACAAACAACCCCATTTACAACGAAAGACCCTCTTAATAAGGAGTGATCCTTTTTATAACGAACGACCCTCTTAATAACGAGTGGTCCTCTGTATAACGAACGACCCTCTTAATAACGCGTATCCTCGCTATACCGAAAGAATCTCTTAATAACGATTGATCCTCTTTATAACGAACAACCCTCTTTATAACAAGTGATCCTCTTTATAACGAACAACCCTTTTTACAACGAAAGACCCTCTTAATAACGAGTGATCCTCTTTATAACGAACGACCCTCTTAATAACGAGTGATCCTCTGTATAACGATCGATCCTCTTAATATCGAGTGATTCTCTTTATACCGAAAGAATGTCTTAATAACGAGTGATCCTCTTTATAATGAGTGATCCTCTTTGTAACGATTGATCCTCTTTATAACGAACGACCCTCTTAATAACGAGTGATCCTTTAAATAATGAACCCCCCTCTTTATAACAAGTGATCCTCTTTATAACAAACGACCCTCTATATAACGAGTGATCCTCTTTATAACGAACAATCCTCTTTATAACGATTGATCCTCTCTATAACGAAGGACTCTCCTAATAACGAGTGATCCTTTTTATAACGAACAACCACATTTATGTTTAGTGATCCTCTTTATAACGAACAACCCACTTTGTAACGAGAGATTCTTTTTATATAGAGCGGCCCTTTTAATAACAAGTGAGCCACTTTATAACGAACGACCCTCTTAATTACGATTGATCCTCTTTATAACTAGTTATCCTCTTTATAACGAACAACCCTCTATTTTAAATGAGTGATCCTCTTTATAACGAACAACCCTATTTACAACGAAAGACCCTCTTAATAACGAGTGATTCTCTTTATAACGAACGACCCTCTTAATTACGAGTGATCCTCTTTATAACGAAAAACCCTCTTTATAATGAGTGATACTCTTTATAACAAACAACCCAATTTACAACGAAAGACCCTCTTAATAACGAGTGATTCTCTTTATAACGAACGACCCTCTTAATAACGAATGATCCTCTGTATAACGAACGACCCCCTTAATAACGTGTGATCCTCTTTATACCGAAAGAATCACTTAATAACTAGTGATCCTCTTTTAATTGAAAGAATCTCTTAATAACGAGTGATCTTCTTTATAACGAAAGACCCTTTATAATGAGTGATCCTCTTTGTAACGATTGATCCTCTTTATATCGAGCGACCCTCTTAATAACGATTGATCCACTTTGTAACGAACGACCCTGTTTATAACGAGTGATCCTCTTTATAACGAACGACCCACTTTATAACGAACAACCCTCTTTTTAACGAGTGATACTCTTTATAACGAACGACCCTCTTAATAACGAGTGATCCTCTTTATAACGAAAGACCCTTTTTATAATGAGTGATCCTCTTTATAACGATTAACCCTATTTACAACGAAAGACCCTCTTTATAACGAGTGATCCTCTTTATAATGAATGATCCTCTTTGTAACGTTTGATCCTCTTTATACCGAGCGACCCTCTTAATAACGATTGGTCCTCTTTTTATCGAACAACCCTCTTTATAACAAGTGATCCTCTTTATAACGAACAACCCTCTTAATAACCATTGATCCTCTTTATAACGAACGACCCTGTTTATAACAAGTGATCCTCTTTATAACGAGCGACCCTCTATATAACGAGTGATCCTCTTTATACCGAGCGACCCTCTTAATAACGATTGATCCTATATATAACGAACGACCCTCTTAATAACGAGTGATCCTTTTTAAAACGAACAACCACCTTTTTGTTGAGTGATCCCGTTTATAATGAACAACCCTCTTTTTAACTAGTGATCCTCTTTATAACGAAAGACCCTCTTAATAACGAGTGATCCTCTTTATAACGAAAGACCCTTTGTAATGAGTGATCCTCTTTGTAACGATTGATCCTCTTTATACCGAGCGACCCTCCTAATAACAAGTGATCCTCTTTATAACGAAAGACCCTCTTCATAATGAGTGAAACTCTTTATAACAAACAACCCCATTTACAACGAAAGACCCTCTTAATAAGGAGTGATCCTTTTTATAACGAACGACCCTCTTAATAACGAGTGGTCCTCTGTATAACGAACGACCCTCTTAATAACGAGTATCCTCGCTATACCGAAAGTATCTCTTAATAACGATTGATCCTCTTTATAACGAACAACCCTCTTTATAACAAGTGATCCTCTTTATAACGAACAACCCTTTTTACAACGAAAGACCCTCTTAATAACGAGTGATCCTCTTTATAACGAACGACCCTCTTAATAACGAGTGATCCTCTGTATAACGATCGATCCTCTTAATATCGAGTGATTCTCTTTATACCGAAAGAATGTCTTAATAACGAGTGATCCTCTTTATAATGAGTGATCCTCTTTGTAACGATTGATCCTCTTTATAACGAACGACCCTCTTAATAACGAGTGATCCTTTAAATAATGAACCACCCTCTTTATAACAAGTGATCCTCTTTATAACAAAGGACCCTCTATATAACGAGGATCCTCTTTATAACGAACAATCCTCTTTATAACGATTGATCCTCTCTATAACGAAGGACTCTCCTAATAACGAGTGATCCTTTTTATAACGAACAACCACATTTATGTTTAGTGATCCTCTTTATAACGAACAACCCACTTTGTAACGAGAGATTCTTTTTATATAGAGCGGCCCTTTTAATAACAAGTGAGCCTCTTTATAACGAACGACCCTCTTAATTACGATTGATCCTCTTTATAACTAGTTATCCTCTTTATAACGAACAACCCTCTTTTTTAAATGAGTGATCCTCTTTATAACGAACAACCCTATTTACAACGAAAGACCCTCTTAATAACGAGTGATTCTCTTTATAACGAACGACCCTCTTAATTACGAGTGATCCTCTTTATAACGAAAAACCCTCTTTATAATGAGTGATACTCTTTATAACAAACAACCCAATTTACAACGAAAGACCCTCTTAATAACGAGTGATTCTCTTTATAACGAACGACCCTCTTAATAACGAGTGATCCTCTGTATAACGAACGACCCCCTTAATAACGTGTGATCCTCTTTATACCGAAAGAATCACTTAATAACTAGTGATCCTCTTTTAATTGAAAGAATCTCTTAATAACGAGTGATCTTCTTTATAACGAAAGACCCTTTATAATGAGTGATCCTCTTTGTAACGATTGATCCTCTTTATACCGAGCGACCCTCTTAATAACGATTGATCCACTTTGTAACGAACAACCCTCTTTTTAACGAGTGATACTCTTTATTACGAAAGACCCTCTTAATAACGAGTGATCCTCTTTATAACGGAAGAGTGTTTTTAATGAGTGATCTTCTTTATAACGAACAACCTTATTTACAACGAAAGACCCTCTTCATAACCAGTGATCCTCTTTATAACGAACGACCCTCTTAATAACGAGTGATCCTCTTTATAACGAAAGACCCTCTTTATAATGAGTGATCCTCTTTATAACGAACAACCCTATTTACAACGAAAGACCCTCTTTATAACGAGTGATCCCCTTTATAACGAACGACCCTCTTAATAATGAGTGATCCTCTTTATAATGAAAGACCCTCTTAATAACGAGTGATCCTCTTTATAAGGAACGACCCTCTTAATAACGAGTGATCCTCTGTATAACGAACGACCCTCTTAATAACGAGTAATCCTCTTTATAATGAGTGATCCTCTTTGTAACGTTTGATCCTCTTTATACCGAGCGACCCTCTTAATAACGATTGGTCCTCTTTTTAACGAACAACCCTCTTTATAACAAGTGATCCTCTTTATAACGAACGACCATCTTAATAACCATTGATCCTCTTTATAACGAACGACCCTGTTTATAACAAGTGATCCTCTTTATAACGAGCGACCCTCTATATAACGAGTGATCCTCTTTATACCGAGCGACTCTCTTAATAACGATTGATCCTATATATAACGAACGACCCTCTTAATAACGAGTGATCCTTTTTATAACGAACAACCACCTTTTTGTTGAGTGATCCTGTTTATAATGAACAACCCTCTTTTTAACTAGTGATCCTCTTTATAACGAAAGACCCTCTTAATAACGAGTGATCCTCTTTATAACGAAAGACCCTTTGTAATGAGTGATCCTCTTTATAACGAACAACCTTAGTTATAACGAAAGACCCTCTTAATAACGAGTGATCCTATATATAACGAACGACCCTCTTTATAACGAGTGATCCTCTTTAAAACGAACGACCCTCTTTTTAACGAGTGATCCTCTTTATAACGAAAGACCCTCTTAATAACGAGTGATCCTCTTTATAACGAAAGACCCTTTGTAATGAGTGATCCTCTTTATAACGAACAACCTTAGTTACAACGAAAGACCCTCTTAATAACGAGTGATCCTCTTTATAACGAGCGACCCTCTTTATAACGAGTGATCCTCTTTATAACGAACGACCCTCTTTATAACGAGTGATCCTGTTTATAACGAACAACCCTATTTACAACGAAAGACCCTCTTTATAACGATTCATCCTCTTTATAACGAACGACCCTATTTACAACGAAAGACCCTCTTAATAACGAGTGATCCTCTTTATAACGAACTTCTCTCTTAATTACGAGTGATCCTATTTATAACGAAAGACCCTCTTTATAACGAGTGATCCTCTTGATATCGAACGAATCACTTTATATCGCCGTTTATTTCAGGTACGCGGCCAGACCTCATGATTCCATAGTCCCTCTGTCTTCTACCAGAGAGTTGCATGATCTTAATTTAATCTTCCTTATATCACAATCCTTTACAATCCTTCCTAGGCGGTAATATAAAACCTTTCACTGGTTGAACGTTCTTAGAAATGTATGTGTGTGCATCAGATCTAAATAACCAGATTGTTTCTAAAACTAAACGTAGATATGATGGTTTAGGCGTAGCATAGATAGCTACACCACTGTCTACTCTATGTGTCCAGTTAAACTCTTCCGTTAAGTCTCTGCCCATAAATAGTAAGTTTCATTTCTATAAACTTATAAATATTGCTTAAGTAAAGTTTTAAATAAAGAAATCAAATATCATAGCTTTTGTACTCTTAAATGCTATATAGTCTACTTGTTCAGAACGTTACCAATGTTATCTCTAGAAATACGAAGAAAGTAGCCCTGAGTGAGTTAAAGTCGAAAAATAATAGATCCTAGTTATCCTAGTTTTGTTAGTTTTAAAGTTGTTAAAATCTTCAAGTTAAACGATACAATAGAAATATTAATGTTAACAAGATGCTCTCTACCCTGAGTAGTTCAAGGAGTCCTATCTTACTTCGACTCCTTGCCTTAAATTACTTTTTTCGTTTGACATGTCAAATATTTTATCTAATTTGTTGCTTGATAAATTTTACAGGACGCCTCTATTATTAATTTATATAGATGTTGTTGATTAAAATATGTTACTGACAGGCATCACTGATGAAGGCGACATCCTGCAGAAACTCCTCTGTTGTGAGTAAACTAGTGTTTTGAGAGGTTTTAAGTACTCTTCTAATATTTATCTTTTGTGAATTGTTATCACTGACTGAAGTCTAACTATCTATGGAAAAGTTTCATTTTAATCTTGAATAAAAATGTTTGGATTATAAAATATTTTAAATATTCCTAGAAAAGAAGAAAGGGAACTCTAGCTACCTTAATACAAGTTGCCTTAATTGTAATACGATACAGATTGTCCGAAATTGGTTTTTTTATTTATATAATATTTTTAAAATGTATAGTATTATTTATGAAGAAAAATAATGAGCAATTGAATAAATATACATGGGTGCTTTTCCCATATGACCATTGTCGCCCGAGAGACCCATCGCCAGTAATTAATGCACCAAACAAAGGGAGTAGATATTAAGTTACTGGCTTCCTTGATTTAATGACTCCTACACAACACAATGACCAGGGCACAACTGGGCTTTGTTGTTTAAGTACGTAACTCCCGAGATGGAATTAGAACTAATTGAGGGGAAAGGAAACGTCAATCATAAGGCCGTCTCCTTCCTCCGGGTCGAGGCGACAATTTGAGCATGCAGGCGGATTCAGATATTAGGAAATGCAAGGAAAACTATCTGAAAAGTTTATCTTAAATATTGCTAAACAATGCACAGCCAGAGTTAAATACAAATTAATTAGTTATAAGTTTAAGGTACAACGAAGTTAAAAGATGATGTTGAAGAACTATGTCGCGGCCATCAACAGTGTCATCGCTTTCTTGCGTCATTATTTACCATTTATTGTTTAAATTTTAATAAAGAAATATAATTTACTTATTTATTAGTTATATTATGTCTACTTATTCATGTTTGCGTGCGTGGGTGTAAGTTCGCGTACGAGGGTGTAAATAGATATCTATTGTTAGAGACCTAATTTTTAACATTTATTGCTATAGATTAATATTATATTTATCATTTAATGTTAAATATTGTTATATATTAGTCATTATATCTTTTTTGTTTTATATTTATTATTTGATTATTGCTATGTTTTAAACACATGTATATATTGTTTTAGTCGTCTGTTTGTTTTTTATAATTATTTGTTATTTGTTTTTCATTAATTTTTTTTTAATATTTGGTTTTAGACACTACGCTTATCTGGCGATGACCGATAAAATTGGAAATAATAGTCCTTTCAAGTAGTTGCTTTGTGACAGTGGTAAATGAACGAAACTTTGTGCCACACTATGAACCACCGCTAACTTGTGCTCAGTCGTGTGGTGTGAATCTTAGGGCACGCACCTGAGACGGCGTAGGCTTTCTATAAATATCAAATGAAAGCCTACCGTTTACTCTAGTCACCATTGCGTCCAGGAAGGCAATGCTATTTCTCACTTTAACCTCTGTGTAAACTTGATCAAAGGGAAGAATCAGGTTCTAAGAGTTCTTGACAAAATGGACGTTCTTCTCACAGGCGTTTGTACATTACAATGATATAAAGAATACAAACAATTTTAAGGTCAAAATCTGCATTGCCTACATCTAGAGACGACCAACCATTATTAAATGCCAGACTTAAGATTATTACAAGACATAACGGAAAGGTTCTATAATATAGTGTATATAATCGTACCCCACTCATACTTGAAGATTACAGTTAGGTTTTAAGTCTATTTACAATATAAATACAAACTTTTGGTATAACTGACATTTTCACAAAAAATAATATTTATAATAGTTTTAAAAAAATTCCAATAAACAAATAGACTACTAAAACTTGCTACACAACTTGCTTCTAAAATAGGACTCAGGTTTCCAATATCTGTCTTAAAACATATATTGACTTGTTTCGGTTAGCTTGCACTGGCAAGTGCGGTTCAAGCATTCCATAACAACTTGTGACAGGAAACATTGGCTTACGGAAAATATTAAAAAACTAGTCACGTAACGTGAGTCTAAAAATAATTCAGGAATATTATTACATCTGTAACATTGTTGCCTTTTGTAACATTTTATATTAACTTTTGTTGACGGTTTCCAGCGTTGTTGCTATTTAATTATTGTCGGTCAAACCGTCTGAAGCTTTCTTGTATGCTATGTGAGTATATATGAGTCAAAACAATGCACGACTCCACTAGGAAACCCAATATTCAAAGAGTGCTCCCAATAGTTGACCTTGTCATTATCCTGGTTTGTTTTTTCTTGGGAAGTGCATATTCGCGTTTATTTTTGGGGTATTGTATAAAATAAAATTGTGTTTGTAATAAAATTAACTTTATTGGAAGCTACAAGAGCTTTCTAAAAAAAAGAGTCGAGTAAGAAGAATGTACCATGTGCAAACTGTAAGGGTTTATGTTTCTATAACAAGTTATATATATATATATATATATATATATATATATATATATATATATATATATATATATATATATATATTATGACAATTCCTACTGAGGTCAAAGAAGAGAAATTTTATTTTAGTTACTTTTGTTTTATAATTCGAGTTAATATAAATATGTATATACAAGCGGCAGAATCACAATATTAAGTTGCAAAATAGAAAGCTAATTTCATTACAATAAACCATTTTCTTCTCTATACAGTGTATGGTGTTGGACTAATATTTTTGTTGTAACACTCTTAAAAATAAGGTGTTATATATAAATTTATTTATATATTTAATTTTTATTTAATAATTATATCGTCCGAATATAAAAGTACTTTTATAAAATAGAATTTTTGTTTTCTTTCTACAATTGTAATTCTAGGGTAAGTTTCGTAGCGCAATATAAAATATTGTAAATTTTTTTAATCATGTGTCTGTACTTTTCCAAGGTAATAATATAAGAAGAGCTCATATTAATCGATTGAAATTCAAGCAGGGACATTCTGAAAGGGGTAGATTATTTATTAGACGAATAAAAGAATATTCAAAGTTAATGTTGGAATAAATTCAAGCTATTGTTTAATTGTAAAAAGGGAATTGATTGATGAGTAAAATGGGATGTGCCTTGATATGCAGTTTTACAAAATCATGAAGACACATTTACATAATTGCGTGTCGAAAGGGGCCAATGACATGCAACTACACTACTACACGAGATAGACGACAAAAATCTCAAAATACATAATACTACACTAAGAGACTAAAACACTTTACCAAAAATTGTATATGAATGTACAGTCCTAGTTTCTGTTTAGCTTCATTTCTTATTTTATAAATGCAAGAGCTTAGTCAAAATTTAATATCAAAGTATTATAGTAATATTCGAATGAAATTATAAGAATAATGAATTGAAATAAAGTCCTTGTTGAGTCAACAACTAGCTGTATGGTTTTTTTAATCAAAGTATGGGATTGATATAAGAATAAGGTATTTGGATTCAAAATATGGGTTTTGAAATCCAGGGTTTTTGTATAAGATGTACGAAGGTTGTAAAAGTAACAGAGAAGTTATAAAGCAATGATGCAGTCTTAGTTTGTAAATTGAGAGAGAATGTATGAGAAAATATATAGCGTCGTTTAAATGTGGTAATTTGTGGCTTACAGGGAGTAAGCAGTTTTGCAGATCCCAGGCAGTGGACTGTGATAAATACAGCTAGTAGGTTAGGTTTGTTGACACAAAAAGAGACATTTTCGTAGAAAATTTAATTAATAAATGATTTGTAGGATTTTTAATAAAGAAATAATTCGATTAAAAATCAATAGGGAATTGAAAGAGTAAAGAATTAAAAAATTGAAAACATATAAATTTGTATTCTTAAAGTTTATGAAACAAAATGTTGACAAGAAGTCAGATTTTAATAAAAGTAATTAAAATGTGTAATATTTTTAAAAGTTTTAAAATGTGAAATGTATAGAATGTCTTTGCAATAGAACGCTGTGAAACCGGTAGTTTTATAAAAGAGCCTATGTGTGAGAAAGCGGATACGCTTCCGTTGTAGTACCTTGTATAGCAAGGGGAAATGGCAAGCATTCCATAGTGGAGACAGTTAGTAAACAAAAACATCCGTTGCTGAAGGTTGTTTATACTTTTACTATAGTACGTATAAAACTTTGTTCAATTGTAAAAGGGGACTACACACACACTGCACACACACTCATGTATAAAATGTTGAAGTAGAAATAAGATGTAATTTCGAACAAAAATTTTCTTTTCAGGTCGACAAGAGAAAATGCAACACTTAAAAATAAGGTGTTACATTTAAATTTATTTATATATTTAATTTTTATTTAATAAGTATATCGTCCGAATATAAACGAAAATTTTTGTTTTCTTTGTACAATTGTAATTCTAGGGTAAGTTTCGTAGCGCCCCTAGCGGGTAAAAATATAAAATATCGTACGAGTTGGTAGCTTAAGTTGAAAAACTGACATCACCCCATGTGACGTAAGCATGGTCTGATACCGCCTGATCTGATGGACCAATCAAAAAATTCAAAATAATAACCAAGGGTGGGAAATTCCGTTAGCGTGCCCTTGCAGAAGCCCCACTTGTCCAAAGGTTCTTGAACAGAACAGACGTAATGGCATTTTCGGACGTAACCTAGAAATTTATAAGCTTCCAGTATTCAAAATTTAAGATGTCAAGGCCGGTACCAAATTTTATTAACGCAACAAAAGAAGAAGTCAGAAGCGATTATTTACGTGTTTCAAATAAATAAAAGTTTATATAATTTTTGTATAAGAGCGCTGATTCCAGGAGCGATGTGCAGTGAATAGTGATTCCAAAAGCCAATATGTGTTTAAGTGTTTTATAAGTAATGTGCACAACCAGGTACGTTTTAGATAATAATAAAGAAAATGTATTTTAATGTTAACTAAGTTGAAGAAATTTTAAATGATAAACGATTAACACGTGAACGGTAGAAATTGTCCTTTGAATATTCATTTCTAAAAATTTAATTGGAAATCTTAAGTTACTACCTTCTCGATATATATAAATTTTAAAAGTTAATAAGTAATTAAAATGTATGGAATAATTAGCAGTAATTAAAAGTAAATTACTGGACACGTTGCTGTCTTTTGTTCTATTGTAATTGGTCATTGATTAATAAATTGTATAACTTTGTATTTTAAAAATTTAAATTCTTATTTCACAAGCAACCTAGAACGTTACAAACTTTCAATTTTCATTTCAAGTAACCTAGTTCTACCTTCCAATGATATCGGAAGATCGTTTACAGAAAGACATTATTATGCCTGGCTGAAACGGAGAGCTAGGAGCCCCTGGTAAGTAAGGTTAATTAATTTGTTAATTAGTAATTAACATACATTTTTAATAAAGGCCTGATAAATACTTACCCCAGGAAAAAGGGCTCAACTGTTACATTGTCTATTAATAATTTTTCATTTTTTCTTTCGATTCTAATTTATGATACTGATTGTGGTATTTAATTTGTAACTTCATTATCCGCATGCTTCATTATTAAATGGAACCTATCTCTTATAATTTCATGTACATTTTTAAGTAATAGTTTACTAGCTATTGGAAAGTTGGCTCAGTGCCAAAGTGCTGGATTTCAAATATGTAGTCATTCAGTCTGAATCCACCCAAGATAATAACTTCTTAAAATTTAATTAATTAAGAAATATTTTAAAAAAACTGTATTCACATCAATTGTCATCCACTATAGGTTAAAAAAATGAATTTGGATCTAATGAATAAAATTGTATTTGATTAACAATTGAAAGTTTGTACAAGATATTATCAGGAGAGTGTGAGCTAATAGAAGGAATGGAAAAACGTTCGTTTTAAATCGATTAATTTGAAGCAAGCGTGAAGTGTCGGGACTAGCATATAGCACTTCTCCTTCTCGAATACAAAGATGGGTTGAGCACGCGATGCGATTTCGTGCTCAGTATTACTCTGTGCTGAATACATCTTATATTACATGACCCTGTTGTGCACCCCACGCCAAATTATTTCCACAGATTAATTACAAAATATACAACTGTTGTACGGGGACCGTTTGTAAACCGTAAATAAATGTCCTGGCTTAAACACAAAACCAGTGCTCTTACATTTTAAAACCCTTCACAAAGTCTGGCCTTATTATAATTTTAAAATTAAATCCAAGCTATGTAATTGACAATGTTACGCAAAACATCTACTTTAAACATTACTTTTATTAGTTTATGGTTTAATAAAAATCTACTCCAAACCAGGATTAGACTAATGGTATATTTATTTTTTCTGTAAATGGAGGCGGCTGGATAGGATTATGTCAAGGGAAATTAGGAGAACTCGGAGATAAACTCTGTCCATGCCTATCAAGTTTCATTTCATTATATGAGAGCCTCAAGTGGAAAACAAAGATGAATCGAGGAATAGATAATATTTTAAGTTAGGTATAACTGAATAATTAGATTGGCCTATATAGTTACTTTAAGTAGACATGGAAAGAATTGTAAATGTATATTGTCTTACCCAGAACGGTTTCTTGCTTTTGTTTACCCTCTGTGATAGCCATCCAGTAAAATTAAACATAACTGCAAGAAGAGTTCAAACATTATTGGGAATGCTGTACGTCAGATATTTGTATTTTGGATGTTTCATGGCAATAAAATGGCCTATACTCCATCCACACTCGGAAGCGCCCAGAGGATTAGGCGACCCTTACGTTCTAACTCGTACTGCCCATTTCCGGCGACCTACATCTAGGCATTTACTAAATCTCTATCTATAAAACTCAAAATTTTCGATTTATGAAAGCCCATTACATTCCTACATAAATACATGTTGTTTATCTTTTATTTACAAACAATAATAATTAGAATCAAAATATATCAGAAAAATTACCTAAATGTAACAGGCTAGACAATTTTAGTTTAGTAGACCTAGGGACAGTAGGTTAATCATAAAACAACATCGGTAGCATGTAGGTAGGTCAGAGTGGGTTAGTGTGTGTGTGTGTGTGTGTGTGTGTGTGTGTGAGAGAGAGAGAGAGAGAGAGAGAGAGAGAAAGTGTGTAAGTGTGTGTGTGTGTGTGTGTGTGTGTGTATGTACGCGTGAAAGTGCGAGGGTCTTTTATCCTCTAGGACCCTTCCGATTATGGATGGCCAATAGAAGAAACAAGGTAGATAGAGCTCTTTCTTGAGCAATTTGATATTCAATGAAGAAAATGTGGTTACCACTTCGTTTCACTCTCAGATATTACCCAAGGTTGACCCTAAGTACTAACTGGTCCAAACCGAAGTCACCTGAAAAATGAAACAGCAGAAAGAAATTTTTGACGTTGGCTGGGACTGAACACAGAAACTTTAACTTAGTATTCAAGTGCTATAACTCACACAGTTAATATTTATAACGTGAAAAATAAATTGCCAAAATATAATTACATTACGACAATCCTAAATATGTACCACAGTGACATTAATTATGTAACAAGAGTACGCCATAGTTATACAGAATCTTAATGCACATTTCTCTAGTGCAGTTAGGTTCATCATATGGTTGAACTCAACCTGAACTCATGATTATGCTAATTGCGTTAATGAGTTGCGAGTAAATGTTTTGAAAATACTGTATTAATTTTCTGTATACACTGGTGTACGTTTACGCACTCACTAATCCATTTCTTAAGTAGTTTTATATTCAATTTCCGTTCTTCCATTTATACGACGATCATATTCTTGCGTAACTTTGAAAGTATTCTGATTTCAGTGAATTATTTAATTATCAAATTTCTTTGGACAATTTTTAGAAACTTTTAGTAAAGATATTTGAATTTTTTATTCTTGTTTCTTATATAGTTTTCTATGACGTGGGTTTTGTAAGAGTCTTGAAAATGCCTAAATTATGTCTGTAGACGACCGAAACATTAATGTAAAATTAGATCAATACATAATTGACTCAATAATATAGTTAGCTTGTGCTATTCTTTAAACTTAATTAATGTTTATATCTTTTGCCAAGACATTAGAATAAAAAAAAACATTATTTTTTTATTTTTGTTGCATGCAGCGATAATGTATAATAATAATAATAATAATAATAACAATAATAATAGTAATAATAATGATGACGATTGTTATGATAATAACCACAATAATTATATTAATAATGATTAATATAACACAAATAATAATGACGATGTTATTAATAATAATAATAATTAATATTATTGTATAGTTTCGGTAGCAAAAACTAAGAAAGAAGAATAAAAATTCCCCACAAGACAAGAGGGCAGGTCGAACTCATAAGGAGGTTGTACAATTAAACCCAGAGAACCACCTCGATTATTTATATAGCAGTTCAAGGTCTGCTTAACTTGTTAAACCACTGAATTTAACTTTAGCACCACAAATATAATTAAAATAGATAGCACTAGTTTCATGAGTCTCAGTTAATGCTACGTCACTTACCAACTAAATTGCATGCTGTTCTTGAAGAGTGGTGTGTCGATCGAAGCAACAGGCCTGCGCGTGGTCTTGAAGAGAAGAACGAGGTTTATTTTGAAGTGTGGCATATAACTAAAACTCATTTAAGTTTGATTTAAATAACTTCACAATCACTGATCACAATATAACCGTCTTTAAGCATTAATGCATGTTCATACAAGCGGTTAACTGCAAATTAATGTACTTGTGCAATGTTACTAACCACGCGGTTTAACATGGGAAATTGAGCACTGCTAAGAAACGCAGTTTTACAAGATTTAATACGTTTAAAATCATGAATCTAGATTACACAGCGTCCTAAGTCATTTAAGAAACTAATTCCTAACGCGGTTTAATATTTAAGAGAAATTATAGCCTCGATTCAATCGGCTAAATACTTGACTAGAGGAAGCTGCCATGCTACACTAAACTGAGATGATCAAGAAATAGACGAAACGGAAATGTACAACAGTGGGTACCTAGATCGAAACTATTATAGATCTGAACTAGACCACAGAGGAAATATCTCTTTGCAGCCAATATCACTAAGATATTAGTCTGCATTGAAGATAGAGTAAGCCGTGGAACTGACTTGTGTTTATAGCGCAACAGCTGACTCTAAGCTATATGCGAAGTAGACGACAGACGGCAAATAACTTGAGTCACTGAAAGATAGCTCAAGTCTGTACTTAACAATTATTATTATTAATATTATTGTTGTAATGATGATAATATTAACAATGATGATGATAATGATATTATTAATATTATTGTTGTAATGATGATAATATTAACAATGATGATGATAATGATATTATTAATATTATTGTTGTAATGATGATAATATTAACAATGATGATGATAATGATATTAATAATATTATTGTAGTAATGATGATAATATTAACAATTATGATGATAATGATATTATTAATATTATTGTTGTAATGATGATAATATTAACAATGATGATAATAATGATATTATTAATATTATTGTTGTAATGATGATAATATTAAAAATGATGATGATAATGATATTATTAATATTATTGTTGTAATGATGATAATATTAACAATGATGATGATAATGATATTAATATTATTGTTGTAATGATGATTTACAATGATGATGATAATGATATTATTAATATTATTGTTGTAATGATGATAATATTAACAATGATGATGATAATTATATTATTAATTTTTTTTCTGTGAATTTTGGAATGCATTTACGTACCATCAAGTCTGCCTTGGCAGACCTGGTGTTTGGTACTCCTGGCGAATACCCGCTAAACCCTTTCCCCTTTCCGTCCCTTTATAGATCTAACCAGGGTATCACTGTATTAGCATTCTTCCTGATCAGAAGGCCCTATATTAACCTCAGTGGTTTCTATTTCTGTAACTGATCCTATTTGTTCTGGTCACTCAGCTTGACCTCGAGCTTTTTTCTTTCCTTTTAGTCCGCAGTATGTTTTCTATGTATGTCGCTACCTCTATCCAGTTGGATGTACTACACAGAATCTTGCCTGCAATATTGTCGGGGTCTTTTGGCCCGACCTTGCTTTACAGCGTTGTTCTCTCCGATTGCCACCTTCTGCACACAAAAAAGGTGTGTTCCAGGTTGTCGGGTGATCCTTCACCAAAATGAGAGTGATTTCCCATTTTATATAAATAGACCAAAAAGTAAACGTGGCCTGTTAATACCTGTGTAGTGTAGACGTTTACCTCTACATGCTGCCTGATATTTCAACTGGATAGGTTTTGGATTAGCCTGGCTGTCCATCTTCCGGTGGGTTCCACAGATCATCTTTCATACCCCCTGGTCATCGTCGTCCTTCTCGCTTCCATTTTGTTATCCCTATCGTTCATATTATTTCATCGCTTTGCAATGGTCTTTTCTCTACTGCCAGTAGACCAATAGGGAATATTTCTGCTACCACTAGAGCAGCCGATTCAGAGACCGTTCGATAAGAACACGCTACTCTAAGTGCCCCTGTTCTCTGCCATCCGCCTTCTATTCCTTTAGATTTTGAGTGAGATTTCCGCTCCGCACAGTATTATAGATTGCACCACGGATATCAGAAGATGGCGTCTGCTCTGAGTAACGTTAGCTAGAAGCCTACTCACAGCTGTTGTGACTCTGACAGCTTTCTCAGCTGCGCAATTAACATGATTTTTAAAAGTCAGCATCCTATCAATCATTATGACTAATTCGACCTAAGTACCTAATGACATTTTTACTGATATATTTTCCTCTACTACGAGCATATCAGGGCTAGGAGGTTAGAAGGCTCGAAGCCTATTCGAAGGCTAGAAGATTTCTCTTGGACATCAGAACGATCTCGGTTTTTTCCAGAGCCAAACGCAGACCATGTTCCATCATCCAGCTGTTAGCACGACACATTACTTGGGCCAGTCGTAATTGGTTTCTCTCTATAATGATCGCAACAATGTAGTCTGTGTAGCCCATCAAGAAAGTTCCATCTGTCATTGTTATAAGGAAAATGCTGTCGTAATTTTCATTCCTGAGGTCCGGGCCGAGAATGGAGCCTTGAGCCGCTCCTGCTGTTACTCTTTTCCTTCTAAGTCCATCTGAGGTCTCGTATATCAGATACCGGTTGTTAAGGTAGTAAAAATATATCCGTAGGAGATACTCGGACAGATTGAATGTCTTCTCCAGGGTATTCAGTATGTCTTTCCATCTCGCTGTGTTGAAGGCATTATGTGCATCTAGGGTAACCAGAAGGCAAACAAGTCGTGTATAGTGGTTACCAACCTCGACTATTTTAGCAGCATCAACTACAGGCCTAATAGTATCAATAGTTGACTTGCCTTTCCTAAAGCCAAACTGTCTGTCAGAAAAATATCCTGCATCGCGAAAGGCCGAGAGCAGTCGTGGCCTAATCAGTGTTTGCAGCAACTTTCCATCCGGAGAATCCAAGTTCCCCTTGCCTTTGTTAATCAGGACCAATCTTGCTACCTTCCAACGGTCACTAAATGCATCAGCTTTCAAGCAGTGGTTGTAAATATTGAGTAAGATGTGCGGGTGAGTTCTCACTACGGCTCTAAGAACCTCCTAAGGGATCCTTACGGTTCAGGAGCCTTGTTATTTTGGAGTTAGTTTGCTGCAGTTTATAGTTCTTTCTTCGGGAGAGTGGAACATCTTGCCCTTCTGTTTTCTTTCTAGCAATCTGTCTGGTAGGATGGGAAGGGAATAAACCATCTACTATAATCTTCATTTGTGCCGCATTCAGTTGTCTTCCCGGCGTGAATGAATTTAGTTTTTTCATCACCAGTTTACTAACCAGACCCCAGAAGTCACTATTAGGGTCTTCACGGAGGTCCTCCTAGAATCGCCTTTGGCTCTCTCTAATAGCTCTACGGAGTTCTGTCTTTGCCGTCTTCCAGTGTCTCTTCATAGATCCAACCTAATCACCTTCGCCTTGCCTATTGAGCGGGGCGTCTCTTTCTAAGGCACTTAATATGTTTATCTCCTCCGTCCACCAACATACAGGAGTTTTATTTTCTCTAGGGAATAGTTTTTGTGGGATAGCAACCATGCAGGCTCTTTAAATAAATTTCATTGTTGTGTCTACTACATCTTCGGCGTACCTGTGCCTTTGTGTTGTTTGTCTCATTTCCTTGGCATCCAATTGGGAACCCTACAGAACCTCCGAGAACCTCTCCTGATCCATTCTTCCGACATTCCGCCTGCTTCTTCTCAGTGTTCTCAACCGTCTCTTTGGTTTTTCAGAGTTGATGCTGATTAGAATGTACTGGTGATAGCTCGCCGTATAGTTCTCCATCACTACCCAGTACTGAATTCTAGGGACTATAGACTCTAAGGCCAAAGTAATGTCGATAGTGCTACCTCTATATCCTGATCGGTGGAAGGTAGTCGTGTTACCTGTATTAAGGACGACGAGTGCCAGTCTTGATGCCATTTCGATCACGCTTTTGCCTCTGTAGTTAGTTATATCATATTATTAATTATAACAATAGTTATAATAAAAACAGTAATATTAAATGATGATAATATTATTATTGTTTGGTAACAATAGTTTCGGAGGACCAATAATTATTATAATTATATAAACTAATAGATTGTACTTACGTGCACCATGGAATACGCACTTATCACACTCGCGTATTAAATAAGCGATTTCTGGCCAGAAAACTTGTTCGTACTCCACGCACTGATAACAATAAGTTTAAACATTAATAAAATAGTTACATTTACGGGTGCTAGTACCTAAGGTACGAAGATTGAAAGTATAATAATATATTAGAACGTAGTGGATCGATCTACTCTCCCGAAAGGTCTAACCTGCTCTGCCGGTCCAAACGGCAAAAACCTTATCGCGGGTGAGCTTGTCTGACTTTGGCGGCGAGTTTAAAATAAAGGAAATGAGTCTATATTAAGTTTAAATACGGAACATACCGGGGGCCTTGAATCCTTCTAGGATTCAAAGAGAACTAACACAAATATAATATGTTGAGAGTTTATCAAAAATAAAAAAAGTTCATAAAAGAAAATAAAAATATCCTTTTTTACAAAAAATTGAGCACCCTATGGCGCAAGTTCATTATGAGCGTAGAGGTAGAGGGAAAACCTTGTGAGCAGGTCTTGTCAAGGTTCCCTGCTTTGTCTTCAAATGAACCACTCTTACTACACCATCCTTTCCTGGAGAAACACTACTTATCCTAGCCAGAGGCCATGCGAGAGGTGGTGCAGGTTGCTGGACTAACACGAGGTCGCCGACGCGTACGTTGACAGTTGACGTTCCACTTCCTCCGTTGCTGAAGAGTATGGATATAATCTAGATGCCATCTCTTCCAAATACGCTGATGAAAGGCCTTGATTAGCTGCCAGTGCTTGAGTCGGTTGGCAGGAACGTTGAAAAGATCCTCTTCTGGAACTGAAACCAATGAAGATCCTATTAAGAAGTGACCCGGGGTGAGTGCATTGAGGTCTGAGACGTCGTTTGACAGAGGTGTGAGAGGTCTCGAATTCAAAATAGCCTCTACTTAAGTTGTGAGAGTGGAAAATTCACATAGAGTTAAAATATGTTCACCGATGACACGTCGGAGGTGATGTTTTGCACTCTTGATTGCTGCTTCCCAAAGACCACCTTGATGAGGAGCTGCAGGCGGGTTGAAATGAAAGTTGATATTGTGTTGTGATGAGAATTCAGCAAGAGGGGTTCGGCCTGAAGAGATGATGAGATTTTGTAAAGCATTATTCGCTCCAACGAAATTCGTTCCACAGTCAGAATAAATATTTGTGCAAAGACCGCGTCTAGACACAAATCGGGTGAGAGCGGCAATAAACCCATCTGTCGACAGGTCCGATACTACTTCAATGTGTACAGCCTTTGTCACAAGGCAAACAAAGGTACAAATATATGCTTTTGTCAAGCGAATCGAGCGCAAATTGTGCATTTTTATGTTAAAAGGACCTCCGTAGTCAATTCCGGTGTTGAGAAACGGACGAGAAGGAGTTAATCTTGCTTTTGGTAAATCACCCATGAGCGGAGATTTATTGTGAGGCTTGTGTCGAAAACATACAACACATTGAAAAATGCGAGAGCGTATTACACTTCGGGCCGAGAGTATCCACACATCCTGTGCAAGAAGTGATTGAGTCAATTGAGCGCCCGAGTGTAAGTATTTTCGATGATAAAAATCAATAAGAAGGTTGACGACATGATGTCGCTTGGGCAAAATCACAGGATGTTGCACATCCGTAGGAAGTTTTAAAGCGTTGAGACGTCCTCCCACTCGTAGGATATCATCCTTGTCGAGAAAGGGAGAGAGTCGGCGGAGTTGTGACGGGGCAGGTGTAGTTGGATCCTTCTTCATGGCAACGATGTATTCTCTGAACGCTGATTCTTGAACCATCTTGAAAATTGCCAGTCTTGACGCTCTCATTTCCAGAGTGTTGAGAGGACCATCGAGCTTTCTTGAATGACGAGCGTTATGAGTAAATCGCAAAATATAAGCCATCACACGCTGGAGTCGGCTAAAGTGAGAAAACTGAGTGAGGAGCTCCCATTCATGAGGAGCAGTTGATATGAGAGATATAGGTGAAATGGGTTTCTCTTCTCCTGTGTCAGTAAGTTTTACAGGCATAAAATGAGATACCGGCCAGTTATCATTAGATTTTTGTAGCCAAAAGGGGCCGTACCACCATAATGAGTGCTGTGGTAAATCTTTAGGAAGTAACCCACGCGACGCGCAATCAGCAGGATTATCTTCACTCGCTACGTGTCTCCAGTAATGAGAAGGCACTAATTCTTGTATCTGGACTACCCGGTTGGCAACAAACGTCTTCAATTGATGAAGAGGTGTTTGTAACCATGTCAGTGTTACTGTCGAATCACACCATAGAAATACAGAAGAAAATTCCACCCTTTTTTCAAAAAGAGAGATAACATATTCCACTAGTTGGGCGAGTAAATGAGCTGCACTTAGCTCTAATCGAGGTACCGTGAGCCTTTTCAGAGGGGCTACCCGAGTCTTCGATATTACTTGCCGAATTAACATAGAGTCGTCGCTATGTTGGCATCTCAAGTAAACGACGGCGGCATAACCGTTCTCAGAAACATCTGAGAAACCTTGTAACTCAAAGTTTCTCGAGTGTGTTATTCGTAATGCACGAGGAATTACAATTTCTCGTAGAGTATTAGCCGAGTCTGTAAAGGTTTGCCATAATTTCAATTGTTCAGATGGAAGTGGTTCATCCCAGTTCAATCCTTTGATCCAGAGTAGTTGCATAAAACGTTTGGCCCACATAACAATGGGTGAGAGAAATCCACAAGGGTCGTAAATCTGGGCAATGATACCGAGAATTTGACGTTTAGTCCTGGAATTGTGAGGAAAATTCAAATTATAGGTAAACGTATCGGTAGAGGGTGACCAGTGAAGACCTAATATAGTGAAATGTGGTTGTTTACTGCCTTGAAGGAATACAGGGGTCTCTAAATGAGCATCAGGAAGATCTTGCAGCAGTTGACTGGAGTTAGATGTCCATTTGCGTAGTTCAAAACCTCCGCGAGCCAGGAGCGAGATGAGTTGCTTACGGAGGCTCAAAGCCTTTTCTTCAGAGTCAGCTCCAGAGATGATGTCTGCGTGCGTAGAATATTTGCAGCTTCAGGATAGGAGTCACCTTCGTCTGCAGCGAGCTGATGTAAGGTTCTAATGGCAAGATACGGTGAACAATTCACTCCGTAAGTCACTGTCGTGAGCTTGTAGATTAAAGAGGGTTGATCTGGATTTTCACGCATTGATAGCACTGGTCATCAGGGTGCATTTTTACCTGTCTATACATTTGACGAATGTCACAAGAAAAAACAACGTTATGAATCCGAAAATTTAGTAATAAATCACAAATATTCGTTTGCATCTTTTTGCCTGTTAATAAAATATTATTAAGAGAAATGCCATTAGAGGTTTCAGAACTAGCATCAAATACAGTACGTAAACGAGTTGTGCTGCTAGACTCCTTTAAAACACCATGGTGAGGAAGGAAGTAATGAGGTACAGTTAGATCAGTATTATGAGCGTATATCATGTGACCAGAGGCTAAGTAGTCAGCCATAAAATCATTATATAGAGATTTAAATTGAGGTTGAGCACTAAATTTCTTCTCTAGAGAGTGCAGTCTTTTTTCTGCATTAAACGAGATTGACCCAGAGGAGGATGTTCAGTCTTGAATGGTAGTCGGACGCAATATCGGCCAGATTGGTCCCGAGTATGAGTGGCGAGAAAGTGATCTTCACATAATGTATCTTCTTGAGAAAGCTTAGACACAGCAGGGGGTTCTTCCTGTTGCCAAAACCTTTGTAGTGAGTTGTGAAGGTCAATGTCGTTGACAACTAGAAGTGTAGTTGATAATTGAGAGCTGGAGTTACTATGAAGTTCACTGCCAGATAGACGTGGTGCGTTACCCATTACTAAAAAGCCAAAGTGTGTGCCTATTAGCCTGGGTAAACCAGGTCCGAGGTTATAAGATTCTTAAGTAAGTATGAGTGGAAATAAAGCACCACCAAGAAGAACGTCTATGCCTCCTGGCAAGTGAAACTTAGGGTCTGCCAAAACATAAGGACGAACCTTGGAAAGAACTTCAGAGTCTACTTGTGTGCTTAGTAGGTTAACACATATTTTTTCCAATATTAAAAATCTTTCATTAATTGAAATAACCTTGCCCCCAAGAGTTTCAACAGCAACTGAGGTGAGACCTTTTGAGCGTAAGGGTACCTGAGACAATCCTACCACACTATGAGTGGTCTTAGTACGAGGAGCACACAATAATTGAGCAGCACGCTCGGTGAGAAAACAAGATTGACTGCCAGAGTCAACAAGAGCACGAAATACATGAGTAATACCGTTAGACGAGGTAAGCTTAACAAGTAGAGTGCCTAAGAGAACAGTATTAGAGATTTGAGACGTATTCTGCTTTTCTTGACAGGTCATAGTGATTGGAGAAGGGGTTATTTCCTGTTGAAGTGTCGGAGAGTCTTGACACGAAGTTTGAGGTGTGGTCCGTTGTATCGTAGAGTGATTTTCAAAATGTAATAATGTATGATGATTTTTGTGGCATTTGTAGCAACTAAACTTTGACCTACAGTCCTTAAGATGGTGAATACCTAAGCATGAGGTACAACGCCCCTTTTCCTTTACAATTTTGAGACGGGATTTGGCGTCCTGACTCTTGAAGTCCGGACACGAATATACCTTATGATCAATTTTATTACATATAAAGCATGGATGAGGTTTAACTTTAATGGAGGAGCCTTCTCCATAATTGTAGGACATCAGTGATACTTTTTGTTTAAAGTATTTATTTTGGGAACCAGAGGGGGTGCGTGATCCAGACGAGGAGGGTTTCGAGGTGAAAGGAGAATGAAGATTGGCATCTTCAACTTCATTACATTCTTTATTTAAAAACTTAATAATTTCCGCTGCATCAGGTATTGTAGTGGAGTCAACTCTCTCTTGAGTAATACTTGATGAACGGAAGTTTTCAAAACGGTTCCTAAGTTCACTATCCATTTTCCGTAAAAGCATAGCAGATAACAAAGGAATTTTACTAGTGATATCGATGTCAAGACCTTTAAGAGCTTGTATATTTTCTGAGTATAAATTTACAAAATTTCTCATTTGTTTAGGAGTGTTGTTTACAGAGGGCAAATCTAAAATTTGATTAAGGTGTAAAGTAACTAACCGCCTCGGCGAGTGATATCTTTCTTTTAATAAGTCATAGGCCACTTTATAGTTAGCGTCAGAAATAGGGAGAGATTTAATTAAATTTAGCGGTTCTCCTGAGATAACGCTCAATAAATATTGAAGTTTAGAAACTGCTGGTAACGATGCATTTTCATGAATGCTAGCGTTAAATATATTAATGAATTACATCCATTCGAGCAATTCACCATCGAAATGCTTGAGTTTAAGCTTAGGCAGTCGTATATGTAACTGAGGAGTAACTATTTCACATTTAGGCCTTGTTGATGACATCTTACTTTCTATCGAATATACGGTAGAATTAACATAATCAACTAACTCATTGATGCTGTTAAGAGGAGCGTAGTTGGGTTGAAAATTCGGGTTAGCCTGTATTTCTAGTTCATGATAAATGTCTAAAATATCAGAAAATTCTTCACGAAGCCTATTTATAGATTTAGCGCGCACCAACAATTTTTGCAGGATTGACTTATCAGATGTTTTTTTTGTTAGATCAAAAATCTCTTGAATTTGACTAAATATATTGTCTTTCTTTGATTTAATAACTGCCAAAGATTTTGCCATGATTAAATGATAGTTTTATAGTAGAAGATGAGATAACTGCTTTAATTTTTAAATTACAAAATGGTTTAAAGAGGTTAGGCCTATGAGCGTATATGTTTAACGGAGAGATAAATAAGCTTAAGTAAACAACAAATCGAAGTAGGCTCAATGAGATAACTGAAATCACTTTTCATAAACTTTACAATTAATTTAAACCAACACATTAATGCACGCCAAAGCCAAACAAAGATAAGAGAGGATCAGCTGTTTCATATACTGCCACATGAAACTAGTTTTCCAGTGTTTGCATGCACAGACAAAGTTTGAAAAAACTTGTAGAAATTGTAGAATGAACACATATAATGAAATGTATTTTATTTTATTTTTATATATAGGTCTTAAGGCTCAAGATCCGGCCCGGCTGGACCAAATTTGTTTGGTAACAATAGTTGCGGAGAACCAATAATTATTATAATTATATAAACTAATAGATTGTACTTACGTGCACCATGGAATACGCACTTATCACACTCGCGTATTAAATAAGCGATTTCTGGCCAGAAAACTTGTTCGTACTCCACGCACTGATAACAATAAGTTTAAACATTAATAAAATAGTTACATTTACGGGTGCTAGTACCTAAGGTACGGAGATTGAAAGTATAATAATATATTAGAACGTAGTGGATCGATCTACACTCCCGAAAGGTCTAACCTGCTCTGCCGGTCCAAACGGCAGAAACCTTATCGCGGGCGAGCTTGTCTGACTTTGGCGGCGAGTTTAAAATAAAGGAAATGAGTCTATATTAAGTTTAAATACGGAACAATTATTAATATTATAATAACGATGATGACAATAATAATGATAATCATGATGGTGATGATATTGATAATATTATTAATAAAAAACATGAATAATAATTTTACAATAAAACTATTCTGAAACGCTCCAATACCACAAAAAACAACTAATATTACAAGTTACCTAAGGTTAAACACTCATGTACATTTATATGACTATGTCATCATCATCTGGGAGTCTTATTGCAATCTAGAATACAATAATATACGATAACCTCTGATGATGATGACATGGTAGTTTAATTGTACACATTTGTCGAATTTCAGGTAACTTGTAATATTAATTACTTTTGTATTATTGGGGTTATCGCTAATATTTTTATCGTAAAATATATTCCGCACTGTGCTCTTGATACTGTGTAACCCCCCCCCCCCCAGTAATTCGAAACTGTTTATGTGCTTTAGTATATTTAAAAAACCTTACCTTTGTTCATATATTAATTATTCTTTACTTATACTTTGAAAAGACTCACCGGATCAATTGTTTTCCCTACCAATTGTATCTTACGATTTGACTTAGGCAGACTTAGGCTGTCAATTCAAATCGTTTTGAAAAAGACAGGTTACATTAAAATTCTCATTTGCATTTTCAAAAAAAGATTTCATTTTAAGAATATTACACTTTAAAAAAACTTTGGTTATTACAGGTCTGACAACATTAAATGATATACAAACGGTTCATATCTTTTACAAATTGTAAGTGCAACGCTAGTCAAATGCACACTGGTTTTGTATATTTAATGATTTGATTGTATCGAAAGATATTAAAAAAATAAATTTAAAACATACCTTGGCAATAGCTTGAACTTACTTTGGTTGGTTATTACATTTCGAAAATATAAAATAAATGAAACAAAGCTGCTTTTCACGTTGTTATTAAATTTTGAAATCTAAGTTATTAAAAGCTTAAACAAGAGCTTAACACGAAAATTATAATGATTGCAGCCTCATGGCGATCTTTCCTCTTACGTTGCTGGTGAAAGATAGAAAAGGAGCAGTTTCTCACGGTGGGTTAATAAATTCGCCACCCATAAACCTTAATAAAAAAATGTCACTGGCTTCCGGTATATCAAAGCCGTTTTCCCTAGCGTTGACTTGATAGCATTTAAGGAACCCACATTTTTTAACTAGTCCAAATTTTACATTAGGTAATATTAAAGAAATATTTATTCAACATGCTGAATCAGAATGTTATAATTGTATATTATAATTAATAATGATAAATAATATTAGTAATTATAATAATAATAAAAATACATTTAAGAAATATAATACTGATAATAATAATGACGATGAAAGCAGGAATAATATTATTAATTTAAGTATCCCATATGATCCCATGGATGCTCCCCTAAAATTTAAGATAACAAAATCGCTGAAATTTTGAGTTAAACATTACACAATTTGAAAACAACGAGAATAATATCATTGTTTACTATTCATAAGGCAGTCTATGAAAGGTAAAGACTTTAATTAGTGACATACGTCTCTTGACCAGTGTGGAATCCCGTTCGAGTCACGCAACAGGACTAAAGAACTGTGCCAGGAGCGATAGCATCAGGAGTGTGGCGTAGACTTCCCTTACGGGTTTTTCACATCAGTCTGCGTGCTGCTTGGTAAGGATGCCTTTACTGTACTCATGACAAATTTAGTTAAGTCCTCTGTTCAAGACTTACCCTAGGCTAGAGAGCAGAAAGGTTTTGTAAAACGAACAACTGTTCACCCTCTTTCTATTTCGCTTAACGTAATCGTAACTACGACAGTCTTGTAAGAACATCAGCATATTTGTTGTCTTAAAAAGGAAAAGAGAAAGCTCAAAGTTGATTATGAAAATCTCCCTTTTCCCCCTGTAAATACTTGTTTGGATCCAGTTAAAATTCTGGAACGCTAATTTTTCAATGTTCAGTCAAAATACCCTCATCCATTGGTGGCTAGATCTTCCAAGCTGGTGTTTACTTTTCGCCATTATGTAAAACTGTTTCAATATTTTTTCAATTTGGTTATACTACCTCCCGTTCGAAGCTTCTACTGTCGGGAGCATTTACCCGTGCACTTGGCCTTGAGAGATCGCAATAAGCGAGACAGGAGGTAGGGGGCTGCGTTGATTTAGTGTAAATATAGCAGAGTCTCGATAATTCGAGGTAAATAGGACCGGATTACTGAAAACTCGGATTACACGTAAGTACGTTTCTGCGCATTAGAAAAAATAGGAGTTTTAATGAACCCTTACACTATAATTAAAAATACCCGAAGTAAGATTATTATAAGCCTAACTCATTTCCTTTGCATACCTTATTGATATAAACATTTCTTGGAAGTACGGCTCATTTCATTTGCATACCGTATTGATATAAACATTTCTTGGAAGTACGACTCATTTCCTTTGCATACCGTATTGATATAAACATTTCTTGGAAATACGACTCATTTCCTTTGCATACCGTATTGATATAAACATTTCTTGGACGTACGACTCATTTCCGTTGCATACCGTATTGATATAAACATTTCTTGGAAGTACGACTCATTTCCTTTGCATACAGTATTGATATAAACATTTCTTGGAAGTACGACTCATTTACTTTGCATACCGTAATGATATAAATATATATTGGAAGTACGACTCATACTTTTCTTTCAATTAGATAAAATAGGCTCAAATAGAATTTAGCTCGAATTTAACGGAAGCTCGAAATATCGGGACTCGGATTATCGAGACTCTTCTGTACTGTTATACAAACATGATAAGGACTGTCAAAACACTCATGATAATTATAGAACTACTACAGTCTCCTCAGTGTCTGTTTGATGATGATCGTAGTCTTCTGTAATTTGGGGTAACTGATCGCTTCTTTGATCACCTATTTTACAGAAGCAGTTGATGAATTGAAATATTCTGAATGTGTAATATGTTTTCAGAAGTGGTAGTATACAAGCTAGCCGGACCTAACTATACATTAGAACTGAATGTGAGCACCTGTAACTACCGCTGGAGATTCACTACCGCTGGAAGGAGACACAGATATGCGACTCACTGTTACAGTATCGTTTTACGCTACTGTTGTAGCTGAGTAGTAATTATACTATGTTATACCATCCATACCTCAGAGGCAATGTGATCAGGGTTAGTCTCTATTTCTCCCCAGTACTCACCTTAGAAAATTATCCAACATTTCCATACATTCTTCCTAAAACAATGAGCATGCGCACACACGAGCGGCATATAGGTAAAAGGACTTTGTTCTCTGAGATATTTCTACGAATTTGGTTAAATTAAATTTGTTTAAGTCTTATAGTCATAAAAACAGGTATGTTTAATGAGTCTAAATTTAACTGTAAAATTTTATGAGTTTCATTATACTATGTTCAAATACTAAATATTTTTTTGAACCGTAAAATGCAAATAAAAAGGTGAACATATAAAATACAAATAACTTCCAAAAAGCAAAACATATAACAGAGAAAAATATTCAAAACCTACATAAATTATGTCTCAGTATCTATTCTTTTTAATTATAATAATAGCTATAATTCGGTTTTATACTTGTAATTATAAAAAAAAATTTTGTAATACAATAGTATCTAGAATATATAAAGTTTTGAATAGATAGTAATTATAAGAAAATGTTTTTGTTAATATAATAGTCACTATCAACAAATAATAATAATACAAATAATATATGTTAATATATATTAATGACTTTAGTAACATATTTTTGGTTATATTATAACTACAACAACATATTGTTTTGTAATATATTAGTAACTATAAAAACTTTATTGTTAATATGTTATTAAATATAGCAAAATACTTATTTTAAATTATTATGTACAATATAAAATAGACATATTTTTGATAATACAATAGTAACTATCGCAAAAAATTCTTGTTGATACATTACTTACTTTAACAAAGTATTTGTGTTAATATTATAAAAACTATAAGAAGAAATGTTTGTTAATATATTAGTAAATATAGCAACAAGTATTTTGTAACATAGTAGTAGCTATAATGAATTTTGTTTTTTAATATAATAAGTAACAATAGCAAAATATTTTTGATAATATGTAAAACCTAAAGCAAAAAAATTATGGTAATTTGATATTAACTATAACATTTTTCTAAAAATATTATAGTAGCTATAACAACATTTTCTTGTAATATTTTTGTTATTATAACTAGTAACATCAAGACATATTTTTTTATATAATAGTGTTAAAAAAAAAAATATTTTTGTTACTGCAGTTTAATAGTTACTTCTTCTTGCAGATGTCCAGCTTCAATTGTACCCGATGGCCCGTTGTCCAAGATAAATTGGCGTCGCCGAGTTGCAATAGTTTTTGTTTGCGAGAAACTTGTTGACAACAAAAGTCACTCTATAGTTCAATAGTAAATACAATACAATTATTTTTTTAATATAATAAAGAATGGTTTGAATGCAACGTTCTAAGTATGAAATAATTAGAAATGTTTCGATTGGAATTATTACTAATATGAAGTAAAATATCCCATCAACCATTGTTTTATTAATCTTGTTGAGCAAATTTTGCAATTAACATATTAATTTTGTAAAATTCTCTCTATTCAAAAATGGCAGGTGGTTTCTTACAGTTAAATTGTATGAGCAGTGTAAACAAAAGAATGGTTTATTTGTGCCATCGCAACTTACTTTGAATATGACGTCGGAATTATAGCGGGGAGTTTTGCTCGCTTTCAATTCCCTCTTTCACTTATTCTCCAGTGAACCTGATTATCCTCCAGAGAAGACGATCGTCCGAACAAAGAGGATTTCCATGTCGAATTACCTTCATGCGTGCTCGGTCCCACGGGAATTCCCCAACATTTAGCCGTAATCTGCAACTCTGTCATTCCAGATGAACTCCGCCATTCCTGTTCAACAGAATCATTCGCTTTTCACCTGAACCTTCCGCCCTTCACCTCAATCATTCCGCCCTTCACCTTAATCCTTTAAAATTGTTTCAAACTCATTTTGAAATCTTTATATTCCTACATTTTTGCTAGTTGGGTTTTCATATTGAATTTTATTATATCTCGAAAAATAATGTTGTTTAAACTAATCGTTTTGCTCAAATAAATATTCTAATAAATCAGGCAAAGATTTTTATAAAGTAATTATAATTTATATGTATTAGTTCAACTACTTTAGGTTGCAAGTTGACTAATTTTACTGTTTAAAAGAGCTTTAAAATCCATACGTCAACTCTTCTTAAAGACCCTCGTCTTTACACACAAGCGCGCGCGCGCATACACACACACACACACACACACACACACACACACACACACACACACACACACACACACACACACAAATACACACACACACACACACACACACACACACACACACACACACACACACACACACACACAAATACACACACACACACACACACACACACACACACACACACACACACACACAGACACACACACACACACACACACACACACAAATACATACACTCACACTCACACACACACACACACACACATACACACACACTCACACACAAACACACACACACACACACACTAATACACACACACACACACAAATGCAAACACACACACACACACACAATCACAAATACACACACACACACACACACACACACACACTGCAACGGTGCATCACCCCGGCAACCTTCAACCTGTCGAAAGTTGTCTACTACCGAGTTACATGAGCAAGTATTTAAAATCCCATCTAATAAGTATACCCTGGGAACGTTGTCTATAAAGTGTATTTAAAGTCATGGTAAGGTTAGTGATCTGTCATATGGTCTAATTTATGTCAGCTGAAAACATATAAAATTTATCACATCATAAATTTGCCTTACCATACTTTGAAGACAACTCTCCACCATGCTCCTGCTTTAGTGAAGTCCGTGCAAGATAGAGTCTTACCATATCCTCCTAAAAGAGATCCTGTGTTTCATATGGTAAAACCTGCCAGTGAGTATCAACTCCTGGGTTTTAAAGCAAAACCAACTAGTCCTTAAGCTAACTCATAATTTATAATTTTATTTAACGAATTTCTCTGGATGGGTTGCTCGATTATCTTTACGTTGCACATTGATTTCTAGCTATTTATTATTAAATAAATATGACTGACTCTAACAGGCTGGATTTTATTAATTGTATTGATTTTATGAATTTACTATTATGATTTACTAGTTGGAAAATAATTAAATTTATTATTTTTTGTACACAGGATTAATTCAATAAAAATTACTCTTTTGGCTGTTGTTGGAAACTGAATTTAATAATAAGGAAATTTGTAACTGAATAAATTCTTAAATAATAAAATTCTGAAATAAATCTTAAAGTCCTTAGCTAACAAAATATAAATTAAATTTTCTTTAAATAAACTAAAATTATTTTGATATTTATTGCAGGGAGGTTGGCTAAGTTTATTTCAATTATTATAAATTTCAAATTTAATTTATGATCTTATTTTTTGCCTGCAGTTAAATGACATTCATTAAATTTACTTATTGTATTATTTAAACGAAATTTGTTACTAATTCTACTGCTACAGAAATCATTGATTTACAGGCTTATGACTTTATATATATATATATATATATATATAATTTGAAATATTTTAATTAAAACTAAATTTCAAATTTTATCACTCATTCAAAAATACTAAATAATTAGTGATTGACTTTCTGGTTGAGAAATTATTTATATTTTTCTACAAGTTAAATATTGATAAATATTTTTTCCCAGTTTATTTAACTACTGGTTGTAACAAACTTTACTGCATTTCCTTAGATAGTATGAATGACTTTATTTTATAACTATGCCTAATCTTCTTTCTATCTTTTTCCATATACTTTACTATATGTCTTATTTCCAAACATTTGAACATTTTTATAACTAAATAATTGTGTAATTACCAATTTAATTTTTAGGAAATAAAGCCATTATTTATAATTTTACACATTTAAAGCGTTTCTTTGAATCGTTGAACGTATTTCAAAATCAAATTTAATTTTATTACTAAATTTGTATAGAAATCATGACTTGGCCAATTCTCGCACATTCCAAGATACGTCCCAAGGTCCAAGGAGATGACTTTACGCTTCCAGACTGGTAGTTCTTCTCGTCTGGAATTTGGTTCATCTAGGAAGCAGGAACGGACAAATTCGGCGAAGCCAGTTTCTTGGCAAATGAAAATTTAACTGTGATTTTTCATATTTCGATGTCTAGTTTTCACTAAACATAAATTAAGACATACTACATTACTCCCGCACTCCGCGGTCTCGAGTTTATGCTCTAGAAATCCATTTTAGTAATTTTGCTAGTTTAACAGAAAACTATGACCTTTCTGGTCAGTGGCCTAATTACGAGAGAGCGCATAAACGCCTAGCAACAGTTATCGTCTCTATTCCCCCACCCTCGATTTGCTTGTCTGACTTTGATTTTGCCGTTTTTTCTTGTCTTAACTGTTTATTTAAAATATTGTAGAAACCTGATTATTACGTAGCACACAAAACACTCCCGAAGTTATGATTTTTGTACAATTACAATTTATTTTAGAATTATAGACTTAATGATCAATATTCATGGCTTGAAAAATTTATTTAAATTATATTTTATAAATTGAGATTATTTCAATTCTTTATTGAATTGTAACGGGACATTTCAACCCATTACAAAACACACACACACACACACACACACACACACACTGCAACGGACCTTCACCCAGCTCACTCACTCCCGACCCTAGCAAACTCGACCTGCCACAAACCTGTCGACGTTTGCCCAACTCGTAATTACAAGAACATGAATTTAAATCGTAATTAAAAACCCACCCTGTGGATTCTGTCTACTAAGATTAAAAAGGTCATGGTCATGTCAGTGATGTATCAAACGGTGTAACATTGGGTAGCTGAAAACACAGAAATTTATGATTTTTTCGTAGCACAGAAAACACTCCCGAAATCATGATTTGTGTACAATTACAATTTATTTTAGCATTATAGACTTAATGATCAATATTCATGGCTTGAACATTTATTTAAATTATATTTTATAAAATGAGATATTTTAATTTTTTATTGAATTGAAACGAGACATTCTTGACCCGTTTTAACACACACACACACACGCGCTCACACACACAAACACACACACACACACAAACACACACACACAAACACACACACACACACACACACATACACACACACACACACACACACACACACACACACACACACACATACCCACACATAAAAACACACATACACACAAATCTTTATTTTACTACAATTACTTTATGTACATTCTTGAGTATATATGTAGTAATCATCTTCAGAGGTACTCTAAAGGTACAGTTTTAAACCTTTTTGTCAAAACTCTCCGTTTTCCATCTTTTGGTAAAGCTGATTTATTCCTACGAAATAATGGTTTTTCATTTTCTATGTCTGATAGCTATTAACACAATTGTTGGCTTTTTAAAAGTTTTATAAAAAAACATTTTTTGACGGAAAACATTTAAATACGTGTTTACAATTACTTTGCATAATTATTGCATATAATTGTTATATTTTTAGTTAAATCGGTTTCCAGTTTAATTTGTAATAATTATTAAAATATAATACATTCTTTGTTTAGTAATTTCTATTAACATTTTAAAGTTGCTCTTCCGTAGTTTTGAATTTCCAAATTACCGAAACCCTTAGAGGTTATTTTATTTTCGTTTAGTTGTAATGCACTGTGATGCAATAAAATTCATAGAAACTAAACAAACCATGCAGTATATTAGCGGATTAAAGGACAATAATGTATTAAGCTTGGAGCATTGTATCAGTCTATTATCTCCTATGAAATGCTGATTTAACTAATAGCGGAATAAGAAAAAGAGGTGAAGACATCGAGGGTTCTGAATTTAAAATGTTTATTAGGACGCTCATATATCGAAGAAATAACTAGAATCGAACGCAATAAAGCCATAATGAAGAATCCTTCATTAAAGCCATAACTGGAATCAATTTGTAAACGATCCCACATGGAATCCAGAGCTAGAATCGATGTTCTCTCGCTCAAACATGAAAGCAATAACTAGAATAGGTTGGCAACCGCTCCCACATTGAAGAAATAACTAGAACCAATCTGTAATCGATCCCACATGGAATCCAGAGCTAGAATCGATCTTCTCGAGCTCAAACATGAAATCAATAACTAGAATAGATTTGCAACCGCTCCCACATTGAAACCATACCTAGAACCAATCTGTAATCGATCCCACATGAAATCCACAGCAAGAATCGATGGTCTCTCGCTCAAACATGAAAGCAATAACTAGAATAGATTGACAACCAATCCCACATTGAAGCCATAACTAGAATCAAATTGTAATCGATCCCACATGGAATCCACAGCTAGAATCGATGTTCTCTCGCTCAAACATGAAAGCAATAACTAGAATAGATTGGCAACCGCTCCCACATTGAAGCCATAACTAGAATCAAATTGTAATCGATCCCACATGGAATCCACAGCTAGAATCGATGTTCTCTCGCTCAAACATGAAAGCAATAACTAGAACAGATTTGCAACCGCTTCCACATTGAAGCCATAACTAGAAAATATCTGTAATCGATCCCACATGGAATCCAGAACTAGAATAGATGTTCTCTCGCTCATACCTGAAAGCAATAATTAGAATAGATAGGCAATAGCTCCCACATTGTAGCTATAACTAGAATCAATCTGTAATTGATCCCACATGGAATCCTGGACTACAATCGATCTTCTCTAGCTCAAACATGAAAGCAATAACTAGAATAGATTGACAACCGCTGCCACATTGAAGGCATAACTAGAACCAATCTGTAAACGATCCCACATGGAATCCAGAGATAGAATCGATCTTCTCTCACTCAAACATGAAAGCAATAACTAGAATAGGTTGGCAACCGCTCTTACATCGAAGTCATAACTAGAACCAATTTGTAATCGATCCCACATGGAATCCAGAGATAGAATCGATCTTCTCTCGCTCAAACATGAAAGCAATAATTAGAATTGATCTGCAACCGCTCCCACATCGAAGTTATAACTAGAATCAATCTGTAATCGATCCCACATGGAATCCAGAACTAGAATAGATGTTCTCTCGCTCATACCTGAAAGCAATAATTAGAATAGATTGACAACCGCTGCCACATTGAAGCCATAACTAGAAACTATCTGTAATCGATCCCACATGGAATCCAGAGCTAGAATCGATCTTCTCTCGCTCAAACATGAAAGCAAAAACTAGAATAGATTGACAACCGCTGCCACATTGAAGCCATAACTAGAACCAATCTGTAATCGATCCCACATGGAATTCACAGCTAGAATCGATGTTCTCTCGCTCAAACATGAAAGCAATAACTAGAATAGGTTGGCAACCGCTCCTACATCGAAGACATAACTAGAATCAATTTGTAATCGATCCCACATGGAATCCAGAACTAGAATAGATGTTCTCTCGCTCATACCTGAACTCAATAATTAGAATAGATTTGCAACCGCTCCCACATTGTAGCTATAACTAGAATCAATTTGTAATCGATCCTACAAGAAATCCAGAACTAGAATAGATGTTCTCTCGCTCATACCTCAAAGCAATTATTAGAATAGATTTGCAGCCGCTTAAACATTGTAGCTATAACTAGAATAGGTTGGCATCCGCTCCTACATCGAAGTCATAACTAGAATCAATCTGTAATCGATCCCACATGGAATCCAGAACTAGAATAGATGTTCTCTCGCTCATACCTGAAAGCGATAATTAGAATAGATTTGCAGCCGCTTCCACATTGTAGCTATAACTAGAATCAAGTTGTAATCGATCCCACATGGAAACCAGAACTAGAATCGATGTTCTCTCACTCAAAACTGAAAGCAATAACTAGAATAGATTGGCAACCGCTCCCACATTGTAGCTATAATTAGAATAAATCTGTAATCGTTCCACATGGAATCCAGAGCTAGAATAGATGTTCTCTCGCTCATACCTGAAAGCAATAACTAGAATAGGTTGGCAACCGCTCCCACATTGAAGCCATAATTAGAATCAATTTTTAATCGATCCCACATGGAAACCAGAACTAGAATCGATGTTCTCTCGCTCGTACCTGAAAGCAATAATTAGAATAGATTTGCAGCCGCTTCCACATTGCAGCTATAACTAGAATCAAGTTGTAATCGATCCCACATGGAAACCAGAACTAGAATCGATCTTCTCTCACTCAAAACTGAAAGCAATAACTAGAATAGATTGGCAACCGCTCCCACATTGTAGCTATAATTAGAATAAATCTGTAATCGTTCCACATGGAATCCAGAGCTAGAATAGATGTTCTCTCGCTCATACCTGAAAGCAATAACTAGAATAGATTGGCAACCGCTCCCACATTGTAGCTATAATTAGAATAAATCTGTAATCGTTCCACATGGAATCCAGAGCTAGAATAGATGTTCTCTCGCTCATACCTGAAAGCAATAACTAGAATAGGTTGGCAACCGCTCCCACATTGAAGCCATAATTAGAATCAATTTTTAATCGATCCCACATGGAAACCAGAACTAGAATCGATGTTCTCTCGCTCGTACCTGAAAGCAATAATTAGAATAGATTTGCAGCCGCTTCCACATTGCAGCTATAACTAGAATCAAGTTGTAATCGATCCCACATGGAAACCAGAACTAGAATCGATCTTCTCTCACTCAAAACTGAAAGCAATAACTAGAATAGATTGGCAACCGCTCCCACATTGTAGCTATAATTAGAATAAATCTGTAATCGTTCCACATGGAATCCAGAGCTAGAATAGATGTTCTCTCGCTCATACCTGAAAGCAATAACTAGAATAGGTTGGCAACCGCTCCCACATTGAAGCCATAATTAGAATCAATTTTTAATCGATCCCACATGGAAACCAGAACTAGAATCGATGTTCTCTCGCTCGTACCTGAAAGCAATAATTAGAATAGATTTGCAGCCGCTTCCACATTGTAGCTATAACTAGAATCAAGTTGTAATCGATCCCACATGGAAACCAGAACTAGAATCGATCTTCTCTCACTCAAAACTGAAAGCAATAACTAGAATAGATTGGCAACCGCTCCCACATTGTAGCTATAATTAGAATAAATCTGTAATCGTTCCACATGGAATCCAGAGCTAGAATAGATGTTCTCTCGCTCATACCTGAAAGCAATAACTAGAATAGGTTGGCAACCGCTCCCACATTGAAGCCATAATTAGAATCAATTTTTAATCGATCCCACATGGAAACCAGAACTAGAATCGATGTTCTCTCGCTCGTACCTGAAAGCAATAATTAGAATAGATTTGCAGCCGCTTCCACATTGTAGCTATAACTAGAATCAAGTTGTAATCGATCCCACATGGAAACCAGAACTAGAATCGATGTTCTCTCGCTCGTACCTGAAAGCAATAATTAGAATAGATTTGCAGCCGCTTCCACATTGCAGCTATAACTAGAATCAAGTTGTAATCGATCCCACATGGAAACCAGAACTAGAATCGATCTTCTCTCACTCAAAACTGAAAGCAATAACTAGAATAGATTGGCAACCGCTCCCACATTGTAGCTATAATTAGAATAAATCTGTAATCGTTCCACATGGAATCCAGAGCTAGAATAGATGTTCTCTCGCTCATACCTGAAAGCAATAACTAGAATAGGTTGGCAACCGCTCCCACATTGAAGCCATAATTAGAATCAATTTTTAATCGATCCCACATGGAAACCAGAACTAGAATCGATGTTCTCTCGCTCGTACCTGAAAGCAATAATTAGAATAGATTTGCAGCCGCTTCCACATTGTAGCTATAACTAGAATCAAGTTGTAATCGATCCCACATGGAAACCAGAACTAGAATCGATCTTCTCTCACTCAAAACTGAAAGCAATAACTAGAATAGATTGGCAACCGCTCCCACATTGTAGCTATAATTAGAATAAATCTGTAATCGTTCCACATGGAATCCAGAGCTAGAATAGATGTTCTCTCGCTCATACCTGAAAGCAATAACTAGAATAGGTTGGCAACCGCTCCCACATTGAAGCCATAATTAGAATCAATTTTTAATCGATCCCACATGGAAACCAGAACTAGAATCGATGTTCTCTCGCTCGTACCTGAAAGCAATAATTAGAATAGATTTGCAGCCGCTTCCACATTGTAGCTATAACTAGAATCAAGTTGTAATCGATCCCACATGGAAACCAGAACTAGAATCGATCTTCTCTCACTCAAAACTGAAAGCAATAACTAGAATAGATTTGCAAACGCTCCCACATTGTAGCTATAACTAGAATCAAGTTGTAATCGATCCCACATGGAAACCAGAACTAGAATCGATCTTCTCTCACTCAAAACTGAAAGCAATAACTAGAATAGATTGGCAACCGCTCCCACATTGTAGCTATAATTAGAATAAATCTGTAATCGTTCCACATGGAATCCAGAGCTAGAATAGATGTTCTCTCGCTAATACCTGAAAGCAATAACTAGAATAGGTTGGCAACCGCTCCCACATTGAAGCCATAATTAGAATCAATTTTTAATCGATCCCACATGGAAACCAGAACTAGAATCGATGTTCTCTCGCTCGTACCTGAAAGCAATAATTAGAATAGATTTGCAACCGCTCCCACATTGTAGCTATAACTAGAATCAAGTTGTAATCGATCCCACATGGAAACCAGAACTAGAATCGATCTTCTCTCACTCAAAACTGAAAGCAATAACTAGAATAGATTGGCAACCGCTCCCACATTGTAGCTATAATTAGAATAAATCTGTAATCGTTCCACATGGAATCCAGAGCTAGAATAGATGTTCTCTCGCTCATACCTGAAAGCAATAACTAGAATAGGTTGGCAACCGCTCCCACATTGAAGCCATAATTAGAATCAATTTTTAATCGATCCCACATGGAAACCAGAACTAGAATCGATGTTCTCTCGCTCGTACCTGAAAGCAATAATTAGAATAGATTTGCAACCGCTCCCACATTGTAGCTATAACTAGAACCAATTTGTAATCGATCCCACATGGAATCCAGAACTAGAATAGATGTTCTCTCGCTCATACCGGAAAGCAATATTTAGAATAGATTTGCAACCGCTCCCACATTGTAGCTATAACTAGAATCAATTTGTAATCGATCCCACATGGAATCCAGAACTAGAACAGATGTTCTCTCGCTCATACCTGAATTCAATAACTAGAATAGGTTTGCAAACGCGCCCTCATTTGAAGCCATAACTAGAGACTATCTGTAATCGATCCCACATGGAATCCACAGCTAGAATCGATCTTCTTTCTCTCAAACATGAAAGCAATTACTAGAATAGACTCTCAACTGCTCCCACATTGTAGCTATATCTGGAATTAATTTGTAATCGATCCCACATGGAATCCACAGCTAGAATCGATGATATTTCGCTCAAACATGAAAGCAATAACTAGAATAGGTTGGCAACCGCCCTCACATTGACGCCATAGCTAGAACCAATCTGTAATCGATCCCACATAGAATCCAGAGCTGCAATCGATCTTCTCTAGCTCAAACATGAAAGCAATAACTAGAATAGATTGGCAACCGCTCCCACATTGAAGCCATTACTAGGACCAATCTGTAATCGATCCCACATGGAATCCACAGCTAGAATCGATGTTCTCGCGCTCAAACATGAAAGTAATAACTAGAATAGATATGCAACCGCTCTTACATCGAAGTCATAACTAGAATCAATCTGTAATTGATTCCACATAGAATCCAAAGCTAGAATAGATGTTCTCTCGCTCATACCTGAAAGCAATAATTAGAATAGATATGCAACCGCTCTTACATCGAAGTCATAACTAGAATCAAATTGTAATCGATCCCACATGGAATCCACAGCTAGAATCTATCTTCTCTCGCTCAAAACTGAAAGCAATAACTAGAATAGATATGCAACCGCTCTTACATCGAAGTCATAACTAGAATCAATCTGTAATCGATCCCACATGGAATCCAGAACTAGAATCGATGTTCTCTCGCTCATACCTGAAAGCAATAATTAGAATAGATTTGCAAACGCTCCCACATTGAAGCCATAACTAGAAACTATCTGTAATCGATCCCACATGGAATCCAGAGCTAGAATCGATCTTCTCTCGCTCAAACATGAAAGCAATAACTAGAATAGATTGACAACCGCTCCCACATTGTAGCTATAACTAGAATCAATTTGTAAACGATCCCACATGGAATCCAGACCTAGAATCGATCTTCTCTCGCTCAAACATGAAAGCAATCACTAGAATAGATTTGCAACTGCTCCCACATTGTAGCTATAACTAGAGTCAATTTGTAATCGATCCCACATGGAATACAGAGCTAGAATCGATCTTCTCTCGCTCAAACATGAATGCAATAACTATAATAGATTTTCAACCGCTCCTACATCGAAGTCATATTTAGAATCAATCTGCAATCACTCCCAAATTAAAGCCATAACTAGAATCTATCTGAATTCGCTTTCCTAATGGAGGCTATAACTAGAATCTATCTGCAAACGTTCTCATTTTGAAGACATAACTAGATTATATCTGCAACCACTGCTACATGTAGTCCAACACTATAATCGATCTGCAATTGCTCCCACATGGAATCTATAACTAGTATCAATATGAAATTGCTCCCACATCGAAACCCTAGCTAGAATCGATCTGCAATTGCTCCTACATCCAAGTAAAACTAGAAAAGATCTGCAAAAACTACCACATTGTGAACTATAACTAAAATCTACCTGCAAACGCTCCCAGATGGAAGCCATAACTAGTATAGTTTTGTGATCGCTCATTCACGTTCATTAATTAACATGAAATGAAACACATCCAAAATGTTTAAACAACCTCAAATTAATGTTAAATTACCCTTCGTAATATGAGAATAAGTAGATATTGACTGCAGTTTAAGGAAGAATGTGGGAAATGGGGGCTGGAGGTAAACATAATAAAAAACATCATATATATGTGTCTGTGAGAGACAACAGGATCTGACATTGGAAGATGAAAGAATAGTTCAAGATTGTAACACATACAAGTACCATTACAAAGGGATGAAATATAGACGAGATGACAAAAGAAAGAAACAACAACCAAGGAAGGAAAGCTATTACTCTTCTTGAACTATCCTTTGGGATAATCCATATTAAATAACAAAAAAACACAGGATATACAAACACAATTATCACAAATATAATAAACCTATTGGAGTTGAAAATTACAGGTCAAGTAAAAGTAAGAAAACGCTACAGATAACAGAAATAGATTTATGGACATTTAAAGCAGCTAAATTTCAGTGTGTATGATGAATAACAGAAATTAGGTAATATTGGACGAGATCGATGGCCTACAACATAGACATGTATAATTAATATCAGAAGATAGGTATCCTTATTAAAACCTAAAGTGGATCTCTCACGGTAAAATAGAAAGAGGAGGATTTTGCCTTAGTTGAGAGAAGGCATAAATCGAGAAATTTAAAACACAGATTTGGTTGATATCGGAATAATTAGGAGAACGTTTGAAACCAATCAAATAAAACATCAAGAATTCACTTTTATGAAATACATATTTGGATTTTTAAATATACATGTAATCTGAATATTTTAGTGTTTATAAAATAACAATATGTAAATAGATGGTAATTATACATTTATAAGGCACATTTTGCATCTTATCCTAGCAAAGGGTAAGACGTTTTCAGCTGCATAGTCTTAGCCCTACTACTGTGTCCATAATGTATTCCAGAACATTTTACTTCAATGGCTTGACTCCGGAGATCTTCCTATTGACCTGATCCTTGATATCGTCCTTTGGGAATAGACTGTTCATACAGGCCAAAGACATCCTCGCTCTTCTGCAGATCCGAAGGTCTTCTGCGTTGACATTACACCCTAAGTTTGAAAAGTGTACTCAAGGTGGTGTCAGAAGAAAGAAACTAACTAAACTAATAGCTTAATTCAAACTGTCTGATAAAAGAATTAATTTTACGAAAACTAATCATGGCCACAATATAACATGATCGTACAGCCCACGTTTCACAAAAAACAATAGCGCATAAACATTCTTTTACGCATTCAATACAATCTTAAACCCCCGAGTCTGTTTCGTCATTGGACGCAAAAAGGAGGTTTTTCTTGCCAAATGTTAATGTTAAACCGTGGCTTAGGTAAAGATGTCGCCAGGCTGAATCAGTTTGAACCTTGTTTGTTTACAATCTTCGCCATTAATTTCATAATGGCCTTGTTTATTGGCGGACGTAAAATCTTGTTATTTTTGGATTTCCTTTTCGTACAAAGATATATTTTTACGGCAGCCACTTAAAGGGTTTTACGGTCGGGGAGCGGGTGCGCGGGCAAGCGTTCATGGGATGAGTAAATAAATTTGGACCCAAAGCCTGCTCTGAGAGTGTATTCCATCCCACGAATTTAAGTCTATTATTATGAATATACTGGATAAATATCAATTTATGATTGTTAGATTGCGATCGTTAATACACAATGTAAAATTTGACACTGTTTTGAATTAGTGTTAGAAGATTGTTATAGAATTTCAATCAAAGATGAAATCCTCTTCCAGAGCTAAATGTTTATTTAATTTATTAATTTTCAAACAACACACATAATTCTCATATATAAATAAAACAACAAAATACATGATATTAAATCACTGACATTACAATAAGGATAACATATTACTTCATATAATACTTCATATAATAACGTTTTTTAAACACGTTTTCCAAAACTAGGGTAGAATATCTATAAAGATAAGACCGTATAATACTAGCATTGAGTAATCCCCACTTGTTTGGGGAAGAGGCAGGGCACAGTATGTATTTAAAGTTATAAATATATTTTTATTTTATTTATAAATAGAGAAATTTTGAACGTTTTCGCTGAATGTATTCGGCATCAGAAAATCTGTACTAAAACAGCAAACATATTGGTTGTCGTAGTGAGACATATATATACACTGTAGCTCAAACAGACAACACGGCGCTTGTGTAGGCAATTTATGATGGTTATAAAAGTGGACCTAAGAAAATACGCTGTGAAAAAACATAAACAACAAAAAAAAACTTTACTAATAGAAATATTTTTTTGAAACTTTCAAATTCTAAACTAAAATATTTCTACTAGCAAAACATGTTTGCCTTTACATTTTGCTATATCATATGACTTCCTTACAAACATGAAAAAGGTTATGAAATAAATTGATGCGCCGATGTGGAGTTACCTCTCCTCCCGATCGTTTAATCATCAATTACCCAACTACTTAGGACTCGTTGTCAAGAGTTTGCATTTCCTTCTATCAAGACAAATTCCCAATTAAATATTAATATATTTTCTGCAAGAGATGTATTTTTAATAACAAAAATTTTATTTCAGTAATAGTTTTTTTTTTAAAATATATTGGCGTAAATTTAAATCCGTTGTGAGTTTTACATTACACGAATTTTAAAACATTTTATAAATCTGTCGAGTGCAGAGCATTTTATAATAACTAAAGGGTAGAAACAGACGGGAGGGATCTGCGGGGTAAACTGGCTTTTGTCGGGGATTAGCGTAATACTCTGGGGAGGGGAGGTTTACATGATGCGACATTCTTTCTGAGAAAACTGCCACTGAATGAATAATATGAAATATTTGCTTGGCGGGATTTTTCATACTAAGTAGTTTAATCTTATAATAAAGTGCATATTATTCGTTTTCGAAAACTGCTAAAGTACATTTTTATAACGTATACAAAAACCTCACGAATTTGTTTGATTCTAGTTGTCAAAGAGTTTGGTTAAAAGAAGAAATTTAATTCGTGTGGTCATTGTAAGCTTAGATTTCCTGAACTTATAATTTAATCATATGTATTAGTTCTAAAAAAATTGGTTTTGGCAAGTTCGAAATTAAGTTTCTTTAATAGACTTTACAAAAAAGCCCATGAGTTTAACTTACTGTTCATACTTATATTTTGGCTACTTCAAACTAACATGATATCTTCTTAAAATCTTCAAAACCCGATTAAAGTTTTATAGAATATAAAATATATTTTCCAAAAGTTGAAAAAATTATTGTTTATTCAGGTATACATAAATAAACTCATTTCTCACAAGTCTTTAATATGTTCCAGCTACTATTTTGCCATCATCATTGACCTATATTACCATCAGTAATACTTGTTCTAGTTTATACTGATATTTGTTTATTAAATTGTGTCATCTAATTAATTTTACACTTGAGCTGGGATTGTTCTTTTTTGACATTTCAACACTCACTGTCTTTGATCCTCGAATCTGTTTTGTAATCAATGTTCACATTCTACTAAGTTAACTTACTTAAATATTTGTTTAATTAATAATTAGTATGCACTTATTGTTAATTTACCCTACTGAAAAAGCTGCTGATTTATGCGTACAGTCGGGAAAAATCCCATCGATATTGTCCAGATGAGATATCATGTAAGGGTAATATGAAAATAAGCTTATTTATCTTACTTGTTGCATCCCTGTACACGTTGGTTACCGAGTGCAGGCCTGTTTAGGGGTGCGACACTGGACCTAATGTTTCTCTATTCCAAAATCAGAAGATTAATTTATCCTTTTCTTGATCTGGCTTGTCTCCATCAAGTCTTGTTTTCTTTTTCACGGGGACGTAAAGGCTCTTTTTTCAGATACCTTATACAAATATTGTAACCAGTTACAAATCTTAAAGTATAGGCCCTTGGGCCTGAAGCGACAAATGTCGGGAGCTTCAACAATAAGCAATCTATCACCCTCAAATGTCATCTCCACTATAGAAGCAGAGCTCATCGCCATTAATTTTGCGGTTCCGAGTTGCCCAGCAGTAGATATGTATCTTGGAGGATTTTCCAGATTTTCTTGAAAAGCCGACGTTATCGGCACTCAACAGTCCACCTCCTGGTGCCCATGAGTATAGAATGAAGGAAATAAGAGATCAAATAAAAATACTGGTAAATAATGGAAATATGTTAACAACGCTGTGGGTTCCCTCTCACTGTGGGGTCCCTGAAGATGAGCTGGATGGCCAGAGATGCGACAGGAATAGGACCAGTGCAACAATCTCTATCCTCGCTCAGTGCCTGCAAGAATAAGGTCGATCGACGTCTCTAAGAAGAATGTATAGACAGATGGAAGTCTGCCTCAACTGGGAGAACGTTGTTCAAAATTCACCTGGCCTTGCTCTATATCGAGGGGTCCCAAGGGATGTTGCATCATTTGCCGCCAGAGCGCGGGACTGGAACATTGCCTCAATTCGATAAATATACAGGTTCAACCTCGCTGGCTCACGATTCGAGCACATCCTTCTACAGTGTTCAGCTCCAAACAAGGAATAAGAGAAATTAAATAGTGACGTAGAGAACTATGAAAAGGTCCTCTCGTCACCAGCATTTTGGGCCTTTGCACCTTAGTCATTCCTGCGACAACTGACTTATGGCATACACCCAGGGTTGGAGGTCGATGACCAAGAAATATGTAACTATGTGTTGACACCAATAGAGACGAGGATTACTACAGATGTGCGACGAGCACTTGCAACACCGTTCTATGCCTTAAATAATCCTGCATGTATTTAGCGCATTTTCTAGCCTTTGTAGGCTACAATAGTACACGAGCTACTAAATACTTGAATTGTTTACGCATTCAAAGCTCCTTCAAATTATACTTGCTATATAAGCATGAACGACAAATCAACTAGAACCATTTTTTGGGCAAGTATAATGTATAGACACATAATATAGAAAAGAACACAATATTTTGGTTCAGTAATTCGTTTTTCTTGATAATTTCTCCTAAACTAAGAGAGTACCACAAACATGCATTTAGCGCGTTATGGCCAGACCACCACGCCAGTCTCTGGCAGGAACAAAGGAAACCGAGCGCCACACTCAGTAATTATACTAAACAATAACCTTTTCATTAACGTCGCTTAAATTAATTAATTAGCACACAATCAAACGGAGCGTCAATTACGGTGAAGTCTGACAGGTCGTCTGAAAGAGGTGAATTTGTATTCCCGTAGTACGTTCTGCGATACCACCTAACATATTACTGAGTACACGCAGGTCCATTCATTTGAACAAAACTAGTTCAAGGGACGCTTTTTTTAGATGTTCACCATTTAAGATATTCAGATGTCAGATGTTTAACTCATTTCTTTATCAGTTCCACGGTTCCGTCTATTTTCTCCAGGATTTATAAGCTTTACAGTTTTATCTATGGTTTTACCCGTACGATTTATCCGGTTTAACACATAATTAATCCATTTTATACAATAGAGCAAAAATTGTTTGATCACATTAAAAGATCTTGGTCAGTGTTTCAACGCCATTGTAGGAGTAACACACAATCGCTTAAATACAATCAAAAACGTATTTTCTCAGTAAAGTTTTCATAAATTTATTTAAATTATAATTTCACGACACGATCATTTATTATATTTAAACGTATACTATGATCATACGTTCATAAGTTTTACATTTTTACTTACTCAAATTAACCACTAGTCGAAATTATGATTTCAGTAAATTTATGAAAACCCTACTGAGGCAAAACATTTTTGGTCGCACTAAACGATTATCGTCAGTGTGTGAATGGCATTGTTGAAGAGATCTACCGCTAACAGACACATAATACAATCGAAAGACTTTTGTTTCAGTAACATCACTAATCGGACGGTCTCTGTTACAAATAGAACCAATCAAACATCCCTCACATAAACAAAATAAATATGCATAAGTCACAATATAAAAGTTTAATTTTATACGCGTTTCGATGACTTATGTGATCATCATCAGTGATGCTACTACAAGCATATAACTTTAACTCTAGTAACTAATTAAAGTTATATGCTTGTAGTAGCATCACTGATGATGATAACATAAGTCACCGAAACGCGTTAAAATTTAGAATTGCGAGTTGTGTTTATTTAATTGTTTTATAACCTTAACTCACATGCCAGCTGGAATATTATTTATAGCATTACTCATATTTAATCAGGCATCGGAAATAAAAACCGATTAAAAATGTTTTCATACCTAAATTCTTTATGAGTACTTTTAGGAAGTGAAAAGAATAGGCAAACATGTATGATTTATCTCAAGAGTTAGAAACACTTGACGATCGAAAATAGAAACACGGTTACCAGCTGTTTTCAAACAGTCTTTTTGTGGTGTTTGTACTACTTAAAAATTCCAGTTTTCTTGTATATTTAGAGCCGGATTTTGGAAAGCTAAGTAGATTCAGAGTTTGCTTATTGAATAGGTAATTATTATAAAAATTTTTGTTCATTATTAATATATTTACCTGGGTAGCCACATTTGTAAGAATAGGTCATAAATCGAATTGCTTTCTAATAGTTTGGAACATGAATATTGTTTAAACTTGAATCTGGAATTCTGTGAAAATTAAAAATATTTTTTACGAATTTAATTCTAAAAGTATGAAGAGTAAATAGACACTTTAATTATTTCTGGATGCTCCAGTTAACTAAGACGCCAACAAATATACAAAAGCGAAGCGACGAACGATATACGGTTGTTTGGACTTTCTTCGCCTATGTTTTACCCCATTGTTGAGTCACGCTCAAAAACTCCAGGAAAACGTTTGAATCAATGCATTATTGTTGGGTAAAACTAGAACTTAAATTCCATTAACCATCTACTTTTGATGTAAAATACGAGTAATCACTTAGGAATACCTAAGTAAATTAAGAGCCACATGGAATGTGTTAACCAGATCTACAGTATTTCCTTAACTTTAGTTTAAGAAATTTATGAAAGGAAGGTACAGTCTCGTATCTAATCGATTTGACTACTAGTCACCACAAATATAGATCGATGATCAGTAAATAATTTTCTTTTATATGACGTCATAACTGTCGTGGAACAGATCAGCTGTAGTAAGTTCACTTTTGTGTTGGTCAACTTTTACTAAATGATAGGCAGGTTAATTCAAGGACCGGTTGATGCGAGGCTGGTTTTTCCCAGGACGAGTTGACCCTGGTCCGGTTAATCCGAGGACGGATAGATCCAAAGCCAGTTAATCAGAGGATGGGTTGACACGGGGCCAGTTTTTCAGAGGAAGGGATGCAAAGCCAGGTAATTCGAGGATGGGTTGATTCGAGATAGGTTAAGATTGGTTATACTTTATACGGTAAAACTTTATACTGTTATATTTTCACAAACTGTTGTTTAGTAGATATACCGGACACATGAATCTGGTTACAGAGTTACACACACACACACACACAAACACACACACACACACATATACCACACACATACACACACACGTACACACACACGTACACACACCATACACAGACAAACTCACATTTTTATATGAGTCACCCAAAAACGTGAAGAAGTAGTTTTGAAGAAACACAACAGGATTTCAAATAATTCTCTCACGATGACGTCATATTACTGCCGAAATAGATTCCAGCAGAGTTACGGGGACATGCCTCGCGTTGCGTCCGTTGGGATTTCTACAGTAAATAAAACTGTTATTTTACACCGCCGCCGCTTGTAACAAGTATTTTTATCGGTCCCAAAGGTGCTCATTGTTGTCGATAGTGGTCTACTTTAGTTTTTCTTATTGGTTAATGCATCGATTATGTACAACCGAAGACGTGTGTGTCTAATAAGCATATCTCTTCCCAAAACAAGATCCATAATATATATTATATAACCTAAGTTATTTAAAATATTACTTTTACTTTAGATTATATATTTAATTACCTTAACACTCTTTTGTCTCACCTTTAGGATTCTAATTAATTAACAACAATATCAATTTTAACATAACTTACATTTATTCCTGACATTTAATTAACACACATTATAGTCATTATTCTTAATACTATTAGTGACAAGGTTGATTCCTTAATTAATATTACAATTACAAAAAAAGGTGGACTCTTGAGCCTATTACAATAAAGTTTAAAATGACAGTGTTAATTTCTCTTTCTCTGGGAACGTTATTATGGATCTTTTTTAAAAAAGAATATGGTTAAAAAAAACCTACATGATTATTTTTTACTGAAGAATTTAAAATTGTTCTGAATTTACTGTTTTTAAAGTTCTGTTGGCTAATTTCACAGAAATAAAAAATGAGTACTTATTGTTTGTCGGTTCCTTCAATCTTGACCGTTGATACTGCCTCGATGCACTTTCACATAACTTTTTTTAATTTTCCTAATTCTTTATTAATTTACTTACGTCGCACTTTTACCTTTTAAGTTATACAAATACAAAAATTTACATTTCCCTTAATTTTACTAACACATTTTATCCCTAATTAACATTACTGACACTTGCCCCCCCTAAAACATCTGCCCTCTTCTGAAGTTCTTCCAAGACTTCTTGATCACTTCCTTTTTCAACACTGCGTTACCTCTCCCCCCTTACTTATTTTCAATTAATTTGGTTATTCCCATAACCATCTACAAAGACCTTGTCGCAACGGTACATTATTATAACCCAGGTAATTATCTTAAAATAGTTGAACTCTTTTTTATTAAAGATGCCCCAGCCCCTTTATGACTACTCCGAAATAGAACGATGGTTAACCTGGATTGCAATTTTAGGAACTATCTTTGTCGCTTTGGCTCAATATTTCTTCCGACTATTTATGTTTTTGGAATAAGCTGAATTTATTCTTTAGCCTCAAACCCTATGTTGTAATATATATATATATATATATATATATATATATATATATATAAACACACACACACACACACACACACACATATATATATACATATATATATATATATATATATAAACACACACACACACACACACACATATATATACATATATATATATATATATATATATATAAACACACACACACACACACATATATATATATATATATATATATATATATATATATATAATATGTTTTCTTGCATAATATTCAAAAACAACTAAGGTTTTTCAAAATACAAGAATAATTTATTAATATATAAATATAAATATATATATATATAAATATATATATATATATATATATATATATATATATATATATATATATATTATACATATATATATGTGTTTGTGTGTGTGTGTGTACAGTAGAGCAGGGTCGGCAACCATTAAAGGTTGAAGGACCACACAAGATTTTAATTAGAGTTTGGAGGCCACATAGTCTGGGTTGAATCTAGAATTCTATATTGGGGATGGGGTCATACTTGTTTGGGGATATTGCCTACCTACAAAGATCTAATGGGCGGTCCTGGAAATGTTTTTAAAATTTAACCCCTAAAATCACAGTTTACTCTAGTTTAGTAAACAAAAATGAGAAATAAGCTAGACAAGTTTGGTAGAAAAATTTTTTTTCTGTGTAAACAATGTATTTTTAAAATAAGGACATGATAATTTGAATAAGTAAACAGTGTTGTGTTATTTGTATTCTATGCTGCATAGTGGGATACATGACATATAAGTAACTTTTTATTTTGAAACAAGCATTTTAACGTACTTTATTAATAAAAATATTCCCTCAGTATAACCCACCTATTATAACTATTTTACCCATTTAGATGGAAATTAGGGTGAATAAAATAACCGAAATAATACATTCTAAATACTAATTTATTATTTATCCAAAGTAATTTTCATTTTACCAGGGCAAAGTAGTAGTTAATTAAGTAAAACTGAAATTAGAGTCCAAAGATACCTATATATACACACACGTATCCAAAATGTGGAAAATTGAATTATCAATGGGAGGTTTAACACTGGATCTTTTCAACGAGTTCAACAATGTCTGGTTTGATATTTGACACTTTCAGTAAGTTTAGAAGATGGATATCTGTTAGCCTGCTTCGGAATTTGTTTTTCACAAAGTTCATTTCGGAAAACAACTGCTCACAAGGATTGGTAATTCCAAAATGGTAGTTTTTAAAGCGTGCATTCTTATATTAAGGAGATTGTCCTTTTCCATATACTTATAATAAAATTCCATTAGGCTGAAAAGCCATACTTTTCATTGAACTCCGAGTTGCGCTGTACATTCCCTCTTGCCTCACTGACATTGATAGTAAACGGCCGGGCAAACAAATCAATTAACTTTTCACTTTTCCTAAATTCAGAAAATCGGGATTTAAACCCTTTTTTGAGTTCATCTAATGCAGCAACATATTTATTAATGTCATAACCATCACATTGTGATAATTTCTCAAAATGGTTTAAGCCAAAGTTCCTAAGTTGAGTTCGCCACAAATCAGGCTTGCACTCAAATGACTTAACACAGTGAAAAAGATTATGATTGAGGTGGTGTGGATATTGCAATGTTTTGTTGAGGAGATTGAGGTGCCTTGGAAAGTCTGCACAGAAAGCTAAATCACTTATCCAAGCAGGATGGTTGAACTCATCGACAGGTTTCCCTTTACTTTTCATAAACATTTGTATTCCGTCTTTTAGTTCAAACACCCTCTCTAACACGTGCCCTCGAAAAAGCCAACGAACATCACAAAAATAAGTAACATCTCCATAATATGAATTAATCTCAGCCAACAAGCTTTGATACTGTCATGTTTGAGTCCATAAGATCTGATAAAGCTTACAACTTTCATCTCAACATTCAATTCATTTTCAAAATTCACTGCTTTACTACACAAATGATCTTGGGGTATGATGCAATGGTAATGCATAACATGATCATCTCCTTTTTTGTTCCTGAACCAAAGCAACCACTCCTTTGTTTTTCTCAACCATCGAAGGACAACCATCAGTGGCAATGCCAGCCATGTTAGTGAGCCCAAGTTTCAATTTATTGAGCACTTCCATTACACCTTGAAAAATATCCGCTCACTGTATAGTTCCCTTCATTGTATGTAGACTTAACAACTCCTGAGTTATCTCGAAATAGTTAATAACTTCTCTAATAAAAATTGCCAACTGTGCAGTGCCAGATACATCCGTACTTTCGTCAAGTGCGATTGAATAAAATACAAAATCAGAAGAGTCATTCATAAGGGAAATATCAATATCTTCAATACGCCTCGAAATAGTAGAAACAGAAAGGCTAACTTTAGAAAACAGCTGGTTTTGGGCTGGACACAGAATTTCAGCAGCGAATTCCATGCATTATTTGAAGAATTCTTTGTCTAAAAAAGGTTTCGACCTAGTTGCATTTTGTTCAGCTATAATGTAGCTTACCTTAACACAGGCTTCTGTTTCAACTGTTGGCTTTTTGAATGTAAACTGCTGATGTTTAAGTTTTTTATTTCCAATCGCACACTTTATCACTCCGAATTTGTCCTTGTAGCAAACTAAATTTCGTAATGCCGCTTATCACAGCAACTGATTCGTTGCATATAAACACATTTTATGATTTTACTAAAATTAGCAGTGGCTTCACAAAATTCAAACCGACCACAACCTATAAAGACCGAATTCCATACTAGTGTCTTTTTACCATACCAAGCAATCTTCAGTGGCTTTACAAAAACGAGGGTCTATAAGAATTCTTCTGAGAATCAAACAGATTCTTGGTCACACAAAATATAGTTCAATATTTATGTATATTTATATATTTAGAGATATGTCAGTTGGAAAAATTGTTGTGCAACTTGAGTCATATGAAAATTACTACCAACATTGGCTTTAATTATTGTCGATTACTAGTTTCGAAAATTTTGTACCCACAGTAAAGGTAAGTGTTTGTAAGTAAGGAGACGTCGAAAATCAGAACACCTTCACCAAATAATACAAAATATTTTATATAGAGTTTAAAAATATAATATTTCTAATTATTCACATTATAAAATTATTTATATAATTCCTTTTACTTTTAAATATATATATATATATATATATATATATATATATATATATATATATATATATATATATATATACAGCTTGGCATCGTTATTAAAGTCGCAGTGCATAAGAACATATCATTACGGAAACCGCAGCTCTCTATTATCTAATTAACACTGTTACTATATGTCGGTATTTCTATTAAAATGTATAGAATTATTTGGAAAATATAAAACATTTTATTCACGGAAATCTAACACAGAAGTATAAGAGTTTATATTTCCAAGTAGAGTTTTCAATTTACTACAGTGAGTTTTAAAATGAAGAAATATTCTTTCTTGGAATAAAAACAATTTGTTGTAGGCTTACGTATTTCTTAAAGTAGTCAAGAAGATGTGACGCCATAAAACAACATAAAGTCTAGTTAATTAACTTCACTAGAGGTCACATGTTAGGCTTATATATCTATAGGAACCAGTGTGAATGTTAAAAGATTGCTTGTGTCATTTAGAACGTTACGTGAATATCAGCCTATCCAAACACGACATCCACTAAAACAAAACGACCGAATTAAAACTGTATTAACTTGGATCTTTTTTTGCCCTCTCTAGGAAGCGATATATAAACATATCAAATTTCAATTATGTCGTAAATTCAAAATGCTAGGGACTCACCCCTAATCTGATGGGGTGAAATCAAGCAGGGCGGACTCGCTGAGGAAATATTACGTAGCCTCCGATATTTTCAATTAATTTTTCATAACATTTTGTTCCATTTGTTTAGTGCGTAAGGGTATTTATAAATATATTTGGCTTGCTCTGTCCTCTGAATATAACTGGAAGTGGGAGCTTTATGTAAACCTACGCACGTGGCCTCACCACACACACACCCACCCACCCACACACACATACACACACACACACACACACACACACACACACACACACATACACACACACACACACACACACACACACACACACACACACACACACACAGACACACACACACACACACACACACACACACACACACACACACACACACACACACACACACACACACACACACACTGCAACGGTGCTTCCTCCCGCCAACCTTCAACCTGTCGAAAATTGCCTACCACCTAGTTACATGAGCAAGTATTTAAAATCCCATCTAATAAGTATACCCTGGGAACGTTGCCTATAAAGTGTATTTAAAGTCATGGTAAGGTCAGTGATCTGTCATATGGTCTAATTTATGTCAGCTGAAAACACATAAAATTTATCACATCATAAATTTGCCTTACCATGCTTTGAAGACATCTCTCCACCATGCTCCTGCTTTAGTGAAGTCCGTGCAAGATTCTTACCATATCCTCCTAAAAGAGGTCCTGTGTTTCACTGGTAAAACCTGCCAGTGTGTATCAACTCCTGGGCTTTAAAGTAAAACCAACTAGTCCTTAAGCTAGCTCATAATTTATAATTTAATTTAATTAATTTCTCTGGATGGGTTGCTCGATTATCTTGAGGTTGCACATTGATTTCTAGCTATTTATTACTAAATAAATATGACTGACTCTAATAGGCTGGATTTTATTAATTGTATTGATTTTATTATTTTACTATTATAATTTACATAGTTGGGAAATAATTAAATTTATTATTTTTGTACACAGGATTAATTCAATAAAACTTACACTTTTGGCTGTTGTTGGAAACTGAATTTAATAATAAAGAAATTCCTAACTGAAATAAATTGAATATATACTTTCAAATGGTACTATCTTAAAGTCCTTAGCTACCAAAACATAAATTAAATTTCCCTTAATTAAACTAAATTTTTTTTGATATTTATTGCAGGGAGGTTGGCTAAGTTTATTTCAATTATTATAAATTTCAAATTTAATTTATGATCCTATTTTGTGCCAGCAGTTAAATGACATTCAATAAATTTACATATTGTATTATTTAAACCAAATTTGTTACTAATTCTACTACCACAGAAAACATTGATTTACAAGCTTATGAATTTATATATATAAATTGAAATATTTTAATTACAACTAAATTTCAAATTTTATCACTCATTCAGAAGATACTAAATAGTTTGTGATTGATTTTGTTTAGTAATTTCTGGTTGAGAAATTATTTATATTTTTCTACAAGTTAATTATTGATAAATATTTTTCCCCAGTTTATTCAACTACTGGTTGTAACAAACTTTACTGCATTTCCTTAGATATTATGAATGAATTTATTTTATAAATATGCCTAATCTTCTTTCTATCTTTTTCCATATACTTTACTATTTCTCTATTTGCAAACATTTGAACATTTTTACATAACCATTTTTATAACTAAATAATTTTGTAATTTCCAATTTTTTAATTCAACTATCAAGGAAATAATGCCATTATTTATAATTTTACACATTTAAAGCATTTATTTGAATCTTTGAATCTTTGGAACGTATTTCAAGATTATATTTTATTTAATTAGTCTACTAAATTTGTATAGAAATCATGACTTGCACAAATCTCGCACTTTCCATGATATGTCCCAAGGTCCAAGGCGATGACTTTATGCTTCCAGACTGGTAGTTCTTCTCGTCTGGAATTTGGTTCATCCACGAAGCAGAAACGGACAAATTCGGCGAAGCCAGTTTCTTGACAAATGAAAATTTTAAAAGTGATTTCTCATATTTCGATGTCTAGTTTTCCCTAGACATAAATTAAGACATACTACATTATTGCCGCACTCAGCGGCCACGAGTGTATGCTCGAGAGCAGAAACTATGACCTTTCTGGTCAGTGGCCTAATTACGAGAGAGCTCCTAAACGCTCAGCGACAGTTATCGTCTCTATTCCCCCACCCTCGATTTGCTTGGCTGACTTGGATTTTGCCGTTTATTCTTGTCTTAACTGTTTATTAAAAATATTGTAGAAACCTGATTTTTACGTAGCACACAAAACACTCCCGAAGTTATGATTTTTGTACAATTACAATTTATTTTAGAATTATAGACTTAATGATCAATATTCATGGCTTGAAAAATGTATTTAAATTATATTTTATAAATTGAGATTATTTCAATTCTTTATTGAATTGTAACGGGACATTTCAACCCATTACAAAACACACACACACACACACACACACACACACACACACACACACACACTGCAACGGACCTTCACCCAGCTCACTCACTCCCGACCCTAGCAAACTCGACCTGCCACAAACCTGTCGACGTTTGCCCAACTCGTAATTACAAGAACATGAATTTAAATCGTAATTAAAAACCCACCCTGTGGATTCTGTCTACTAAGATTGAAAAGGTCATGGTCATGTCAGTGATGTGTCAAACGGTGTAACATTGGGTAGCTGAAAACACAGAAATTTATCACACAAATTAATACCTTACCATGCTTTGTAGACCTGTTTGCTCCATGTTCCTGCTCTCGTGAAGTCCGTGTCAGATAACATCCTACCATATCCTCTTTACTGAGGCCCTGTGCTATATACGATAAGATCTGCCAGTGGGTATCAACCCCTGGACTTGGAAATAAACCCAGCTAGTGTTGGCCTAGCTCAAACTGATTTTGTTGTTAAATTTAATTCTTTGGGTGGGTTCCTCGATTATTATAAGGGGCACTATGATCATTTATTATATGTAATTTATTAAGATAAATGACCCTATTAGGCTTGTTGGTATGGCATTTAAAGCTTTCAATGGTTTTATTAAATAAATTTTCTAGCTGGGAAATATTACATTTATTACTTAGCACACAGGATTATTTAATAAAATTTTTCACTAACCTTTGCTTGAAATATGAATTTAATAATATTACAATAAGGAAATTTAATCAAATGATCATATTCTTGAACTACAATAATATCTTGATATTTGGTTTTATATCTGAATTTAATAAACATTGAAATAACGAAGTTCAAACAAATGAACATATTCTTTAGATCAAAATAATATCTTGACATTTAGTTTTACATTTGCATTTAATCGCGTGGAAAATAATAATTGTTAAACAAAAGGATCATATTCTTTTAACAACATAATTTCATGACGTTTATACATATTAGAACATAAATTAAATTTTCTCTTACTACCCAAATACATATTTTCATTGATTGCAGGAAGGTTGACAGATCATATATCAAATTGCTGCACTCATTTAATTTATGGGCTGACTTTGCACCAGCAGTTACTTGACATTTATTTATTTATATATGAAATTACTAGAGAATACAATTGTTACTAACACTACTTGTTAACACTTAAGAATTGTTTACCAATTTTTTGGGCATATACAATTTACCCTCAATTTCTGATAAACTGAGTTTGGATTTACAACAATCCTTTATAACTTATCAAACGAGTTATACATGATTTCACGTTAATTAATAAAAACATATCAATTTCTAAACATCTTAATGATTGTGCTTTTATAAGTTTATCTTTCCAAATTAAAACAGTTATTACTTTAACATTTATCAATCATTTAAAATTTCACATAAATCTTTTATATATGTTTAATAAGCTTCATATTTTAATTTATTTTTCAAGAAATAAAGCCATGACTTAGTTATTTAAACATTGAATTTGTCGTTTTTGACTTTAGAAATTTTTCCAAATAATCTGGTTTATAATATTTAAAATTGTACAGAAATTATGACTTGCCCGACTCGCACTTTCCTGGATCCCCCTTTTATCTCCTGGGTGGTCAGATCCTTCCTTTCAGACTGGCAGTTGTTCTCGTCTGAAGGATTTTCCTTCCAGGCTGCGGCACAAGGCGACGTCATCTTCTTCAAGAAATGAAATCTAACCGGGATTTTATCATGATCGATAGCTAGCTTGCGCTAGTCGTTATTGTTAGACATTTTACGGCCAAATCGCGCACTCCGCGGCCCGATCAATGAAATTTAAAAGTCCATTATGACTTTCTCTGCAATTTAATTTAAACAGTGACCTTCTCGGTCGAATCCTCAAACGAAAGTCCCTTTTTTCTAAACCTGCAACCAATTCACTAGCTGCTTACCCCCACTACTTGATTTTCATGCACAGTTTTGATTTTAAGCGTATTTCTTGTCTTTGATTGCTTATTTAATATTCTGTTGGAACTTGATTCTGGTTTTAGCACACAAAGCACTCGCAAAGTCATCATTTGTGTACATTACAATCGGTTTTAATCTTATTCAACTAGCAATTGAGTTTCATGGCTTAGCAAAACTAGATAAACTTATTCAATAAAATTTAAGATTTTTCAATTTCTATTCAATTGTTACGGAACCAATTTTTTCCGTTACAACACACACACCACACACACACACACACACACACACACACACACACACACACCCACACACACACAAACACACACACCACACACACTCACACACATACACACCACACACACACACAAACACACACACGCACACATATATACACTCCCCTCCACACACTTGCACACACACACACACACACACACACACACACACACACACACACACACACACACACACACACACACACACACACACACACACACACACACACACACACACACACACACACACACACACACACACACACATACACACAGACACACACACACACACACACACATATATACACACACACACACACACACACACAAACACACATACACACCACACTTACAAACACACACACACTCACCCCCCCCCCCCCCCCACACACACACGCACACACACCACACACCCACCAACCCACCCACACACGCACACACACCCACACACACACACACACACACACACACACACACACACACACACACACACACACACACACACACACACAAACACACACACCACACACACTCACACACATACACACCACACACACACACAAACACACACACGCACACATACATACACTCCCCTCCACACACTTGCACACACACACACACACACACACACACACACACACACACACACACACACACACACACATACACACACACATACACACAGACACACACACACACACACACACACACACACACACACACACACACAAACACACACATACACACCACACTTACAAACACACACACACTCACCACACCCCCCCACACACGCACACACACCACACACCCACCAACCCACCCACACACGCACACACACCCACACACGCACACACACACACACACACACACACACACACCCCTCCACACACACACAAACACAGGCATTTGAATATCAAATAGGCGATAGTAAATAACGTTAACATGCGATTAAATTAAAAGCAAGGAGCGAAGGTTAAATTTAAAATTGCGATTCTCTCTAATGTGAACTACCGTTATATTTACCTACCCTTCTTCAGACAAGTGTCTACGGTAAAAGAACATGTAATCACGAACTAAGGGATGGGAATAATGTTAATACTGATTATGGAAGGGGTTGAATGTCCCTAGGGAGCTAAAGAAAAAAGAGATCTTACTTAGAACCCTTAATTATACCTTTTGTCTGTAGCAGCCAAAGAGAGAGTCAGTTTCGCAAATACAATTGCAACAATACTTACTCTCATAGTTTGATGAACAACTCAAATTAGTTTTTCAGTTGCAGGCAAAAATAAATAATATTAATAGTATTGGGTATGTATAGTGCAGTATAGATGGTGTAAGTGAAACACTCTTTGAACAAAAGTAATAAGAAATAAAAAAGTGATAATTACAAACATTTAAAGAGGACGAGAGCAGGGTATGTATGATAGCAGAGCAACATATTTTAGGTAGACAAATGAAAGGTTGAAGTAACTGTATAAAAAACTACGTAAGTGTGTAAAGTAATTGACTCCCCTCTCTGTCTTGCTACACTCTGCTTGAAAGTGTCCATGTTGTAACAATCTTAAAAATAAGGTGTAACATATAAATTCATTTAGATATTTAAATATTATATCGTCCCAATATAAAAGAAAATTTTTGTTTTATTGGTGCACATTTTGAAGCTAGCGTAGGTGGTGAGCGCTCCTAGCGGGCGAAATAGAAAAATATCGTACGAGTTAGTAACTTAGGGTAATAAACCACATCACGCAATGTGACGTAACATGGTCTGATATCACCTGATCCGAAGCACCAATCAAAAAATTCAACATAATATGTAAGGGTGGGAAATTCAGTTAGCGCGTCATTGTAACGACCCCACTTCTCAAAAAGTCTTTGAACGAGACGAACGTTTTGGCACTTTCGGACATAACCTAGAAATTTACAAGCTTCCAGTATTCAAAATTTAAGATGTCAAGGCCGGTACCTAATTTTATAAACACAACTAAAGACAAAGTCAGAAGCGATTATTTATGTGTTTCAAATAAGTAAAAGTTTTTATCATTTTTGTTTAAGAGCGCTGGTTGTAAGAGCGATTGTGTTAAGTGTTAAGTGATTAATGAAATGCGTTTTAAACTTAATGTGCACAACCAGGTACGTTTTAGATAATAATAAAGAAAATGTATTTTAATGTTAACTAAGTTGAATTTTAAATGATAAACGGTTAACACATGAACGGTAGAAATTGTCCTTTGAATATTCATTTCTAAAATATAAATCGGAAAACTTAAGTTACTACCTTCTCGATATATATAAATTTTAAAGGTTAATAAGTAATTAAAATGTATGGAAAAATTAGCAGTAATTAAAAGTTAATTACTCGACACGTTGGTGTCACTTGTTTCTTTGTAAATTGTCATTAATTAATAAATTGTTTAACTTTGTATTTTAAAACTTGAAATTATCATTTTCCAAGTAAACTAGTACGTTAAAATGTTACAATTGATTTAAATTTTTGTTTTTTGTTTTGGTAATTGCTACCCAGACGCTATATTTATTTTATAATAATAAAATAATTAATTTGTGGAGTAAGGCCATAAAATTACGTCAGTTTCAAGAATATGCCTACAGTGTATAGTGGTTGAAAAGGGAATATATGAGTACAACGTCCAAGTCTACGGAAGTGTGGTACACAGAAGCCGTAATAGTTCTGCATATCACCCACAATAATACTCAACTATAACTATAACTGACTCAAATAACTCAATCAAGATACATAGAAAACCTATATGAGTTTCTGAACGGTTCACTGTTTCTAAACGGGTTCAGAATGTGGTTGCTACTGGACCGTGGTGCCACAACACAGTGGCGACGGACAACTTGCTGAAGCCTATAATATATGATATTGCAGATAATGTCACTATATATTTGGTAAAAATCTATCCTCTCTGAATGTGATTAACTGTAAGCCTTGACAGTGGGAGAGGCTCTTTCTTACATCGCAATTAATAACGGGAGCTTTTGTATAGACTTGCGATCCGACTCCCAAGTCACGTCCTCGGTATAACTCCCTCTCCTGAAGGAAACAAAGGGATTAAGCCACACTTGTCTACAACTTATCCTACAGTGAACACATTTATTACACGGGTGCAGCAAGCTTTTTAAACTTTTAGGCAAAATATTTAGCTTTTAAGACGGGAACCTATTTTAGACGAACTACACTTAGGTTAAAATATTTGGGCGTCTATTACTCTTATAAAATTAATAAAATTCTCCCAGTCGTCACTTCTTTAGGTAAAACAAATTATTATTTTTATCGGTCCTAAAAGCCACCGCTGTTTCAACGAAAAAAAAATCAAAAAACATACCCGACGATGTAGAATGTTGTTATGAACAGAGGAAAATAATAAATCCAAGCGGTGGCGTCCCAAAAATTTAAAATTATATGAAAATGCCAATATTTACAACACCCAACATTATAAGCTCATGTTTCGTTTTTAAAAACAGAGCAGTATGTTATTTGTATTACGTTACGTTAAATTTACAAAGTTCCCTTCAAATGACAAATTACTATCAAATTTATAAATACAAGGGTAATTCATAAAATAAGGTTCCCTATGCTGCTAAGAAAGAATGCAATGGGCTAGGAGAAATGTGGTAACACTTACTTATCAACTCCTCCTCTCTCTCCCCACCACTCCTGCCTCGCTATATTGCTCTGTGCCGGGGCAGCAGTCTTCGAAATTGGAGCTCCCCATTGCTGTCACCGCCAGTTGTGAAGTTCGTGCTGTGATACGTTTTTTGAAATGCAAAACTGGTTTCACATATTGACATTTATCGTCAGTTAATCGAATATTATGAGGAAAGTGTATATCTGTTAAACATGTTCGCCAATGGTGTAGAGAATTCAGTGAAGGCCGCACGAAAATTCATGATGAAGACTGGAACGGAAGGTCTTTAGTTTCAGACGGAATTGTTGATAAAGTTGAAACAATATTGCTTGAAGATCGGAAGATTGATATTAAGGAACTTGCTTTGTGTATTCCTGAGACTTCCAACACCACAATTCATAACATTTTAACAAAAACATTAGGCTATCACAAAGTGTGTGCGCGGAGGGTACCGCGAATGCTTACAGAAAACCACAAACAGCAACGTGTCGAGTGTGCCCAGCAATTTTGCAACAATGTGAAGACAACAAAGATGATTTCTTGGATTTCATTGTTACAGGCGATGAAACATGGGCGTTTCACTTTACGCCCGATTCTAAGCCGCAATCACGTGAATGGCGTCCCTCAAACTCGCCGAAGCCGAAGAAGATTAAACAAAACACAGTCTGCTGGGAAAGTCTTTCGCATCTGTCTTTTGGAACAGGAAGGGCCTGCTTTTAATCGACATTTTGCCTCATGGAACAATAGTTAACGCCGACAGATATTGCGACACAGAAAACTGAGACTTGCGATCCAGAACCGCCGGAGAGGAAGATTGCCCAGTGGTGTGAAGCTTATCCATGACAACGCTCGAACTCATATCTCACATTAAACTCAAGAACTGCTGACAGATTTTTGCTGGACTGTTGTGCCCCACCCCCTCTACAGTTCGGACCTAGCCCCAAGTGATTATCATTTATTCTCAAAATTAAAGGAACACTTGGGTGGCTTACGCTTCAGTACCGAATATGAAGTCAAGGAAGAAGTTACTCGATTCCTCAAAAGTTTGGCGGCAGAATTCTATAACATGGAGATAGAAATGTTGGAGCATTGTTTTCAAAAGTCTTTGGACAGAAACGGTGATTATGTGGGAAAATAGCGTAAGTTTTATGCTTTAAAATGATGTATTACAATAAGTAAAAAAATAAAGCTGTCTATGTTTAAAAACTATGGGAACCTTCTTTTATGAATAACCCTCGTATCAATTTTAGTGTTACTAATTACTATCAAATTTATAAATATCAATTTGAGTGTAATAATTATTATCAAATGTATAATAATGATAGCCTACTATCATTTTAAGCGTAAATATTTACTATCAATTTATAACTATCAATTTAATTGTAATGATCACATCAAATTTATTACTGTTAACTTAAATGTTAATGATTACTATACACTGTATTAATATCAGTTCAAGTGTTAATTATTACTACAAAATTTGTTACTATCAATTTAAGTGTTATTAATTATTATCAAATTAATTACTATCAAATTAGAGTCATAATTACTATCAATTTAAACATAAATAATGAGTATCAAATTTATTACAATTAATTTCTGGTAATAATTACTACCAAATTTAATACTATGAATTGAAGTGTTAATAATTGCTATTGATTTTATTACTATCAGTTCAAGTGGTAATTATTTCTATCTATTTAAATATTATTGATTACTACCAAATTTATTACTACCAATTAAAGTGTTAATAATTACTAAAAAATTCATATGTGTAAAATTAATCGGTAATAAATGCTATTAAATGAATGCAATGAATTTAAGTATTTTCAATTACTATTAGATTATCTGTTTAACCTTTTTCTAAGACGCAGATTCTATTACATTACAAAAATTTTAAATAGAAATGGAAACGTACATTTAAGAACAACCGCTAAACATTCTCCGTTACTCATTCAGGGCTTCTTAGAAGAGAATGTTGCATCTTGTAATCTCCCCCTCCCCCCCAAAAGCATTAGCCTAAGCCCTGTCAAAGGGCAGACCTAGCTGCAGGTACCAACCGCTGCTCTTTAATTATTACAATGCTCTGCATCTGACAGATTTCTAAATGAAAGTTGCTTTTAAATTTAGTGAAAAAAGAGGAAAATGGGGACAGATTTTTACAAAGTATAGCGATAGTTTTTGCATTGAGTTATACCTGTAATTTAAAAAGCAAGACTTATGTTACAAGGCGTGATGTAATCTGAGGTATATTTAAACTTATAAATTTAATACTCTAGAATCAATGAAAGAATAAAATCCATAAACTTTGAAATAATTATGTTATTGAAATTTTAGACAATTAACTTATGAAAAATTATATTGTAAAATATGTTCTGAAATAGATCCTTTAAAATTTTTAATGTAAAAATTCCGGCAGAACATTATCCACTACAGTTCAGTATAATGAAGTTTGGCCTATTATTGGCCAATTAGTTTTGCTGACGCGTTTAGGAGATCCTCCATATACCAAAGCAACAAACAAACGTCCTAGTATGTCTATTAATCTGATATATGTAGTACATCAGCAAGTAATAATTTGGCAACCTAGACAGAAGTATATTATACAAACATTTAATAAATTTAGAAATTTAATAACAGTATTACTAATAGAAATTTTGTTTCTAAATTGTATTACTAATAGAAATTTTGTTTCTAAATTTTATTACTAACAGAAATTTAGATATATCGCTTGTATTTACTCGAGATAGATTTAAAACCAGTAACATAAAAATTTTTTAAAAATTAAATTCCTACTTAAATCAACAAAGAAAAAATGTATTTTATTTACTGTTTATTTTATAATTATAATTAATATAAATATGTACATACTTATGTCAGAATAACAATATTAAGTGGCAAAATAGACAGCGAATTTCCTTCCAATTTTCTTTTTATGTGTGGTGTTGGACTATTATTTTTATCAATTGCTATTTATAACTTTTCTTTTTTCGTCGCTCGCATTATGTTGTAGTTTCTTTTCGCTTTCCTTCCTCATTGCCCGTTTGTGAAGCAAGGTACGATAACGTTAATCCAGTTTGTTTGTTTATTTTGTTCTTTTCATTCATGTTCAATCCTACAGCATTATTTATGGTACTGTGTGGTAACTATTGAAACAATTTAGGGCTATACGATCAAGGCCCCGAAGGCTTTATAATTTATTTATTGAATAAATACTTGAAGAAACTGTATTCTCTTTCTTCTTATATTCTCATCCACAATAGGGTTAAAAAAATCTTTTTAAACTTGAATGGATGAATAAAAGCGTATTTTCATTGATTATTGAAATAATATTTGAAAAAATCTGTATTAAAATCAATTTTCACCCCTATAAGTTTAATTACATGTATTTGAACTTGAGTAGATGAATAAAAAGTATAATAATAACGGTTAAAATTTGGACAAGATATAATTTAATGACAGTGTGAAGTAATAGAAAGAATTGAAAAAAAAACATATACGTAGCGGTGTAGAGAAAAGCTAATAAAACTTGAATTTAAAAAATTCAATTTCATAAAATTTTAAATTTAGGATAAATAAAAAAATAAATTTAGTTTGTAAAAAAAAACTTTACATACACAATCTTGCTACAATACTATTCGGCATCTGGTTTGGAGAACTAAAACTAAGTATCATGAAACTAAAACTAAGCTGGTTGCCAATTGAAGTGACCGTCTTAATTGTAGGCTACGTTATTTTATCACAAGGTACATGATAAACCTAAAGGTACAAGATGGTGGTCATCGTTTATTTCAGGCATCAATACGCTAGCTTGTGTTACCTTATTTTGTTATAAAAGCCAAACGTAACCTAACCAATTTCTTCGTAGATAAATTATAAGTTAGGCCTACAAAGTTTCTTATTTGCTAAGAAATGAGTTTGAATGTAACTTGGTCCAATTTTTTTTGGCGTCAAAATACGTTAAATTTTTTAATGTTCCTGAGAATTTGTTACATTGCTAGGTATAATTTACATTTGAATTATCAGTGATGTGTAAAATCTGTTTAAACGCCTGTAACTTGTAATCAAGTACTAATGTAATTTGCAAATTAAGGAAACAATTTCTTTTGATTATTACAAAAAATGACTTTATGTACCTTACTTTGGTAGGAATTAATAAAAAATAATGGAGAAAAAAATATATATTTTAGAATATTTCTTGGGTGTTTTACAGCTTTTGAAATCAATCAGATAAAATTTTAGAACAGCAAAAACGCTGAACATCCGTTCACTCTAACCGATCGTTAATGTCTCCTTCACCCTTCCAAATTAATCGCTCAAAGAAACCCGGCCCAGTTGTGAGATGAGGTGGGGACCGAAAGAGATTTGCAACATCACCGCCGTCCGGGTAGCTGATTGTTTCTCTGAGCAGTGATTTCCAGCGATTTATCTTCATCGTTCCTCCTCCTCCCCTTGGCGTTCGCATCTCCTTCGCAGTGTTCACATTAATCTTCAAGGCCAGCATTGACCCCGACACGAACTTATGTGTCGCAAATCACATGTAAACCGGACAATAATATTGAGAAATGGGTGGAAATAGGTTCTAGAAAGGTTCACCCTCTTTATAATCGAAAATCCCATCTGCACCCTTACTGAACTTTACGTTTTAACTGTTATTTTTTTAAGGAACAATAAAGGAAAACTTATGTTAATATTTGTTTGTTTTAATATTTGATTGTTTATTTAAAAGATCCCGGCGTTTCGATTTAAATCCGGAATCTTCTTCAAAAGCTACAACTTTTCGTTATTTATCGAATAATATGAAAAAAGCAATGTCATTTCCTCCTCAGGCCAACAAATAACAGTTTTATTTTACAGACTTTTTATTAAATAATTGCAATTACTATAAATAAAGTAGCATAACCAATAATTTATAACAGCTGTTCTACCACACAACCTATAACATAAGATCAGCTGTTCTATTAAATCATGTGTATACATATTTTAAGCCAAATGGGACGAAATAACTATATTGCATACCCTGCGCCTTGGGGGGAAAGTTTTCCCCCATTTAAAGTAATTAAATAAATATATTTAATGAAATAATATTTTAATGAATAAAGGTATTACCGTTTGAAAATTTGTACATGATATATATATATATATATATATATATATATATGTGTGTGTGTGTGTGTGTGTGTGTGTGTGTGTGTGTGTGTGTGTGTGTGTGTGTGTGTGTATGTGTGTGTGTTTAATATTTCCTCAATTAAGTGCCCTATGTCGGTATGGGTTTAACGGTCATTTAAACCATTATAAAGTTAGTTATTTTTAAAATCGTGTATTTTTTTTTTTGAACGGTGAATGTGTTTATAATTTTTCTGATAAAATTTAATTTCAAAAAATGTAACTCCTGAAGAGTATATTCGATAGATTTTTGATTTTTTAAAACAGGAATAAAATGTTCCAACCATTTATTTACCATGCCTGTAAATATTTGTAATGAAAGAAAGACATTATTACAGACATCGTACAATATTAGTTGTCTATATTATTGATATATTGGACTTTGTAAAACTGGATATCTTATAATTGGAAACTACAAGTTGGCCATTTTGACAGAAATCGATCTATAGCAATACATTACAGTAAATACTTCCTAATCTGACATATATGGGCCTAGAATTCTGCAGGATTACTGGAGGTTCCATTAAAAGCAAAATGCACACTGAACAGTATTTCAAGTGTATTGTCCAAAAATAAAGAAAACGTAGGGAAATGGTACTGTACTTGAAATAGTAAAAGAAGAATGAATTTATCTGTAATTTACGCTAAAAAGTTACATTATCTTAGATGGTAAAAACAAAAGTTTTAAAATGTTTGCACTGCACCGACATAGTTCACTTGCACTTCAGTAACAGTCACTGATATCTTCTGCAACACATAGCCTACGACTCGAAATCGTTTGCATACACAACAAGAACCAGGCAGCTTGACGGTCACTCGGTCAAGCTATGTTTACATCTTCCGTCCTTGATTAAAAACGCCGGATTACTGGAGGGACCGGAAAGATGACCGGATTATAGAGTGTTTACTGTATAGTAGAACCTGTAATTAGTCTGTAATTTCAAATATTCTAAACTTATGTTTGTTAGTCTTAATGAAAGTTCTTTATAAGTTAAAACCTTATCGTAAACTGGACAAAGTATAAATAAATCGGAGGAAAAACTGTAAAATGAAATAAACTGGATAAAATCATGTGTAACTCTAGTATACAACGAATAGCAACAACTGGAATGTAATATTTCTGATGACGAATTAGTCTATAAATAACGCCATTTCTAACTAAAAACAAAATTTAAAAAAATATTGTTTACGTTTAGATAGATTAATTAAATTTTTCGATCTTTTTAGGTAGGAATTGACTTTATATTTTTTTAAAGCTATGTTACTTTATATTAATTATAACTACTTAATAAAATGCAACTGAAATAAAAAAATGTTTGACCAAAGTAGGAATTAAATTTGAATTGTTTATATTTATATTACTTGTTTAAAACTTAATAATACAAACATTGAATTAATCTTTGACAATAATAACACCAAGAGAATCTTTAACAATACAAACACCAAGAGAATCTTTAACAATACAAACACCAAGAGAATCTTTAACAATACTAACACCAAGAGAATCTTTAACAATACAAACACCATGAGAATCTTTAACAATACAAACACCAAGAGAATTTTTAACAAAACAAACACCAAGAGAATCTTTAACAATACTAACACCAAGAGAATTTTTAACAATACAAACACCAAGAGCATCTTTAACAATACTAACACCAAGAGAAACTTTAACAATACTAACACTAAGAGAATCTTTAACAATACAAACACCTAGAGAATCTTTAACAATATAAACATCAAGATAATCTTTAACAATACTAACACCAAGAGAATCTTTAACAAAACAAACACCAAGAGAATCTTTAACAATACTAACACCAAGAGAATTTTTAACAATACAAACACCAAGAGCATCTTTAACAATACTAATACCAAGAGAAACTTTAACAATACTAACATTAAGAGAATCTTTAACAATACAAACACCTAGAGAATCTTTAACAATACAAACATCAAGATAATCTTTAACAATACTAACACCAAGAGAATCTTTAACAATACAAACACATGAAAATCTTTAACAATACAAACACCAAGAGAATCTTTAACAATACTAACACCAAGATAATCTTTAACAATGCTAACACCAAGAGAATCTTTAACAATACAAACACCATGAGAATCTTTAACAATACAAACACCAAGAGAATCTTTAACAATACTAACACCAAGATAATCTTTAACAATGCTGACACCAAGAGAATCTTTAACAAAACAAACACCATGAGAATCTTTAACAATACAAACACCAAGAGAATCTTTAACAATACTAACACCAAGATAATCTTTAACAATGCTAACACCAAGAGAATCTTTAACAATACAAACACCATGAGAATCTTTAACAATACAAACACCAAGAGAATCTTTAACAATACTAACACCAAGATAATCTTTAACAATACTAACACCAAGATAATCTTTAACAATGCTGATACCAAGAGAATCTTTAACAAAACAAACACCAAGAGAATCTTTAACAATACTAACACCAAGATAATCTTTAACAATGCTGACACCAAGAGAATCTTTAACAATACAAACACCAAGAGAATCTTTAACAATACTAACACCAAGATAATCTTTAACAATGCTGACACCAAGAGAATCTTTAACAATTTATCAAGTAGTAAGAGACCAAAGCAACATTCTTAAAGAGTTATACGGTGCATGAAGTGAAGGATAAAGAAAGCTAGATGGCAATAGGGAAGATGTTTATTAGTAGCGTCATTGTAATTTTATACGAAAAGAAGGAGATCATCTTGAAGAACTGGGACTTTAACAGGGCGATCATCTAGTATGACAAGATGTTTTAATACAAACGGGATAATTTTTTGAAAATAAAACCCCTTGGATGAAGGATCTTAGCAAGGGTCGCGTCCTGAAGAATACTCTGTATTTATTGACTTTTTAAAAGAGGTAGGATAAAAAGAGGTAGAGTCGTGAGAAGACCAAAAAGGATAAGCAAGGACAGATGGGATTAGGTTTGAATAGGAAAAGGACAAAAGGTACCCCCCTTATGTATTGGGAAGATGGGGAAAGTATGGCATTGCTTGAACGAGGTGCGTGTCTATAACCGACCAATTCTTTTTCGAGGTCATACAGTGCAGTCTACTTGTTAAACTACGTGTAAAAAGGATGATAAAGAAGAGTAGATGTAGTTAAGTGGGACTGAAGAAATTCCGTAACGATTTAAAGGTACTTGAAATAGGGGAAATATTTGGCACCAAGGAGTTAGGGTCGGTGTTATCGGGACACTTCGTCCCACGGGCATTCCGTCTCCCAATAAAAGTTCAGACATATCGTCCCACGTTCGAGTAAGGCCCTCTAAGTCGGGTTTCACATCGATTTACAGATATTTCTCTGTGGACACGTTTTCACACCTAAGGGAAAGATTTTACAAAGGTCCGTCTATAGAATAACTTATCTGACCACCCTTTCCTAATTATATGTTACAACAATTGATACCGAATAGGATTCCTAACGCATGAGATTTTTTATTTGTTTTTCTTTTATGTCTGTATCATAAAACACATAAAATACAATTTGTCGTTAATGGAGGAGATCAGTTTTTTTTTTTTAATATTGTGTTACAGGGCTGGCTAAAATGTATTTTTTAATTGCTGTTTTCCGTTGTGAAAATATAAACAAATATATCGTTTTCTTTCTTTAATTTGCCTATGAGAAGCTTAGTATTTTTAAAACATATTTAAAGCAGTATAAATAATAATACAGCTGGCTTGCGAGTTAGGTTTGTAAATAAATAAATAAGAGCACAAAAACTCACAAAACAATATCCTTTAATGTCGTAGCCGTTTCAGAGACTTATACCATCATCATTGACACTACTAAAAATTTACAACTGCAACTAAACTAATTCTAGAGCAGTTACAAAACTAAAGAGAGTTGTTTTTAATTAGGTGGAATATAGATGTGCGCAAAGGGTGGCGTTTTCCTACCGAAGGCAGTGGACTGGTTAGGTTTGGTTAGATTAACGTATTATGAGGGTTACATAAAACATTATTTGTTTTATTCCGTAGGGCTCAGGGTCTGTCTGGGCACCCAAAACCCGCCATGCTCTTGCGACAGTCATTCTCGAGCTACCTCCATCTCACATGCGCTTGAGGTTAGTACTCCTATCGCGCGGGATAGAGTATGCCGTATACCAAGCTGAAGCTCGTTCCATGGCAAACCAGGAGACAGTAATAAATTATTCTATATACATGGACTTTGTTATACTCCTTCCCTTATAAATGTCACTCCCTTAATCGTACTTGTTCACCAGTCATGGACAGTGAATACTCTGTACTACCTTGCAAATCTAGTAAGCAGCACCGGTGTCATGAAAATTTGGATTCAAACTCTACTTACATTCTCTTTAAAATCCATCTCCTGTTAAAGGGCGTTTTTAAATTTTAGGGAATAAACCTAACTTTTGTTGCAAGAGTTTATAGAACTGTATATTATACAATTGATTGAAATCATATGTAAATGAGATATTTTTAGATCCCTTCATATTCTCGATCATAACTTATGATGCACAACAAAGTTTCAACGCTTAAGCTATACATGGTATCCTGGAGGTATTTAGGTTAATTAAAATATTTTTTTTTTATAAAATCGTTTTTAGTACATAAATTGATTTTATTAAAAGCTGTATTTGCTATGACTTTATTTACTTATTACATTATAACTTCTATATATTAAACCTTCTATGAATGAATTATTCTACAATAACTATTAAAACCTATAAAACCAACAGTTTTTAAATGAAGTATTCGTTCAAGTCGATCAGCCCACTGTCTGATAAATTCTAACTGTTTTAAAGATGAAAGTTAAATATAATTTAAGTTTATCAACTTGAATTTACATGAAATATATCTATTCCCAGCGATAGTTACTAACCGTTGCTAATTACTGCACTTCGAAAACAGACGTTAAAATGTCCCATTATATAAAGCAGATATACTGAAACTTTAAAGTTATAATAAAGTACTTGTATGTTTGGTAACATGCGCTGAAAGGTCGCTTGTGCACGCGCCGGGCGTATGGAAGCCGTAGCGATACCGAACACCTGTACGGCAGCTGACAGCCACTGTCCGCATGCCGGCTGACCAGTGGCTACGGCTCAATCAAGCGTATCATTCGATACCAATCAAACGCGCGCTTTATATGGCTTACGTCCAATTACGTGTCTGTGAAGAATTGCCTCATTCATAGCGAAACTTCAAGTGGTCGAGAAAACAATTCGAAGCGTAACAATTACACTCGGGTAATTAACTTGTGCAACTTACCAGACGCCAGACGCTAATTAAACCTGTAATTAATATAGTTATACGGTTTCATTACATTTGGATAAAAGTAAAGCGTAAACAGAAAATATGAGTGATGATATTTAGCCACATAGCCTAAACTCCACTAAGTGTTTCGTATTTCCTTTGTTGTTTTAGGAGGCAAAACGTTCATTAAATAAATCTTTAAAAAAATCAATTAAAAAGATAATAAAAATATAAAGATTATTAACACTTATTAGTTTTTCAAAAACTGTAACTTTTTAAAGTGTTACATTTTTATAAAAACCAACGATTAAAAATATTACTAGCAAGTAATGTGTAATTTTTTAACAGCACATTTTTTATAGTTTTTACACTAAAGACTTTCATTGGCTAAATACTGCTAAAGAAGGTTTACTTCAAGTGTTTTGCATTTTGATCATATAGGCCTATAAGAAAGTGCGACAATTTAGGTGATTGGTATTTTCCGCCATTTTGTCTTCGTCTACACAGTGGATGTAACTTACAAATTCTCTACATATGTGTTTTTTATAATCAAAATCCAAATAGAAGTACTATGAACATTACAATATTACAATGAACATAAAAATAATTGAACAGAAAAAGTCAACGAATGTTCAAATACAGTTTTAAAATTATATTAAATATGTTTATTAGATAATTAATAATTGGTTATTTCAGTAAAACATGACATCCATTCATAGTCTATACTCTTTTACCCATGGTAAAAGTGTAACGTATACAATTTCTGACCAAATTCCTTCTCGTCATAATAAATAGCTTAAACTGTCGAGTAATAGTAAACTTGTAATTAATGCGTGAAATAAAAATCCTTGCAGACCTTAGCATTTACACTCTAATACTCTCTTCCTCAAAGTTGACTAAAAGACGCCTAGTAGACCTACTCAAAAGCTGAGACCAACAGTCCATAATTGACCTATGGTCTACTTAGGCAGCTGGACCATAGAGCCGGGGGTCCAGAAATAATCCGCTTACTAATATCTTGTCTCCTTACAAGCGAACACTGCTCAGTTCTAAAGCTATATAAGATTCATGCAGTCCACTAAAACTATAGGTTTTGATGTTATGAGATGTTAAAGAGATATTAATGAATGAGGATGGTAATAGAAATAAACTTTTATTTTTTTGTGAAACAGTTTGACTTTTAAACTCTATTGAGGAATAAACTTAAGTTGCGATTAAATCAATATCGATTCATTGCATTATATACGACTCATTTTATGAAATCTTTGAAATTTCAATTTCTCACCTATTAGGCCTAAATTCCATTTTCATTTTCTTGGTGATATGATTTTATAATTATCATAATGCTATGATTATCAGTAAACATAACTAAAATGTCTGTCAAACGTTAAACTTTCCAGTTCGAGTAGTTTTAAATATTTATTTAATTAATATTTTGCATAATGCATAACGATATAAAATACACAAAATTAGAAAGCAGTTTCATCACAGTAAAAATAAAAATTATTTTAAAACAACCTTAGAAACTATCCACTTAATAGGATAGCGTATCCCTTCAATGCATGGTGTAGCTGAAGTCTGAACTCATTCCACCTGGAGGATTAAACCCAGGCGCCTTTTTTATAATAAATAAGTTGGTTACCATGCATTCCAAACTAACATGTTAATTTTATTTTATTCAATTTTTTCATTCAACTAGTAGTTCCGTTTTTTCTGTGTTTCACTAATTATTTTATCCTATGTATCACTATTTTTATTAATTACTAACTTTACAATTACTGTCGAAAAAACCTTACTTGCGAGATGGCTCAGTGCTTTCACGAAGTAATCCGTCTTCTCATCGTCCGAACAAGGGAGGCCAGGAGAAGGATATGCTGAAGTTATTTTTGTTTCGATGTCTGGCTTTAGTTTAAATATCTGTTTTGATTTAAAATTGTAATTTTGCCGAATGCGCCAAAATAAAGAGTACTGAAAGAGATGTAAATTGTATTTGGTTTCATTCTATTTTATTTGTATAGTTTACACATTCAAGTAAAAAGAAGCTAAATCAGTTAGACTCGGGTAGTCTATAAACATTTTCTGTATAACTCCGTCCAATTTAAAGCAACACTCGTTCCGTTCTTGTAGGTTTCACATCATTTTAGTGAAGAAGGTTTGTTTTATACTCGTTGTACGCTTGGTTATTTTTTCCTGCACTCGAGGGTTGGAGGGTCATCACGGAGAATCTTCTCCATCATCATTCCCCAGACGTGAGTGCCAGGTAGTGTATAATTAGGGGAGTGGGCTGAGGAAGGAAAGTTTTTTGTCTAAGGGAAATGAAGGGGTTACTAAAAGTTTCATGAACGAGAGCAATGTCGTCTAAGGCAAATATGTACAGAGAGCAGTTGGGCGACCTGAAAAACACTTCCGCTGGGTCAAAACACTACCTGATAGTCGGCATTTTTCTTAACACTAATAATCATACTAGGCGGGTGTGAAATTGTTCTTGAAAACGTAATGCAGTGTGTTAAAAACTTGGCCCATCCTTACGTCCAAATCCAAAATGATGCGGAGCCCTTTAGTGGGAAAATAATGTTCTACGATATAAGTTTTCTCTGCAGTAGTTAGCACCATTTTAGCAAAACTAACCTTAAATGAAATACATGAACACGGATACGCGGCAACAATCAAAATTCGGCACAGCTGATCGAGAAAGCAACTACAGCTAATTCAGTTTAATTACTGAATATATTGGCGCATACCGTAAATAATACTTATAATATATTTTACTTGTTTTTATGGTAGCTTTAATTAGAAAAGGTTTCTAATCGCCCTGGAACAAGCGACAAAACAATCCGAACAATACGTAGACAATGACAGACAAGAATGGTCTTCTAAATGGCTTTGTTCAAAGATAATTTCTTTTTACGTCTAGCATACAGAAGCAACTCGTATGGGAAATATAAGAATTAAAATGATAAATGTCCGAAACCATTAGAGTAGTTATTATATTACACTCGAAGGCAAACAAGTAATAAATTTAACAACACAATAACCGAAGTCAATAAATCGTTTTTATATGCAATAGCCTTCTCCACGCTACGTTTTTATTGTTTTCGTCTCGAGTTTTATTTCTGTTTTGCGACATTTTCCTTGCTTTTTGGACGTAATAAATGAATCACATCTCGACTTTGAGTTCAGAAGGAAGCGTCTTGTTATGAGGCGCAAGTTACGGGTTGGGCCTGATTTAACGCAACGGGCGTACTCATGTTTATTTTATTTGCAAACACGCAACACTTTGCAGACGAAGTAAAAATTGCACATGTTCACAATTATCGCAGTAGAAATTCAAATTTATCTCGGAAAACGTTTTGTAAGGGAAAGAGCAGTCGTCGGGTCTCAGGAATGTAGAAGGATTCAAGTAAGGTATTAGGACTAAGGTAAGATCCTAGGATTACGTCTACGTAATGTGGAATTCTCAAAGTAAAACCTTGGGACTAAGGTAAGAACGTGGGATTACGTCTAAAGAACGTGGAAGGATTAAAGTAAAAACTTAGGGATAAGTTAAGATCGTGCGATTACGTCTAAGTAATGAGGAAGGATTAAAGTAAGGACTTATAACTAAGGTAAGAACGTGGGGTTATGTATAAAGAATGTGGAAAGATTAAGGTAAGGACCTGTGACTAAGGTAAGACCGTGGGATTATTTATATAGAATGTGGAAGGATTAAAGTAAAAACTTGGGATTAAGGTGAAAAAGGGGAAATACGACTAAAGAATGTGGAGTGGTTAAAGTAAGGACTTGAAATTAAGGTAAGAAAGTGGGACTACGTCTAAAGAACGTGAAAGGATTAAAGTAAAGACTTGGGACTAAGTAACGTCCAAGGCATGTGGAAGGATTAAAGTAAGAACTTGGGACTAACGTGTGAACGTGGGATTAAAGCAAAGGTGTAATAATAATCTAGGGACGTAGCATTAAGGTAGGAACGAATGATTGATGCATGGAGAAAGTAGAGATGTAGGATTAATGAAGTTGCGTAATCTTGGTACTAGAATTAAGGATGGGTAACAAGATGTATAAAGTCCTTAGAAATACAAAAATTACAATAAAATAAGATGTTTAATTACAAGAAACTAATATGTTTTAAAAAATCAGTTTTTTTACACAGACACACAAACACACACACACACACACACACAAGACATTACTTTACAAACCCTAGGTTACTTTTATAATACAGGACACTATGCTATACTATCTCACCATACGCCCTCTTCCGCCCATCTGATGTTTCATTTTCACTTTTAATTCAAAGGTCAACATGAAAAATAATTATCTAATTGTATTAGACAAATTAAATACTCGCAATTAATATGCTTGTATTTCTCGTCGCTCTATAATAACCTCAAAACCTGTTTATCTTCAATCATTGCTCCCAGGTACTCCTCTTCTTTCTGCTGTCACAACACAATCCTTCCGGAGATTCTGTAAAACATTAAAAGACTTCGATTAGTAATATTGACCTTAAGTTTGGTTAAATGCAAGGCATCTTGCTTGATCACACCTTTAATTAAAAGCCCGAGAAGCAAAACACTGTTTCAACAAGATGTCGGCGCCGCAGGTTTGATGTGGAACAAGATATTAATATTCATTCCGTCATTATCGTACCTGTACAAGCATTCTTGTTCCGGAATTTAAGGATAGAATTGTAGGAATTGTAGGATAGAATTTAAGTTTTTATCAAACAGATAGTTCATTTAATGTAAAGCAAATAGATTAAAGAAATAAGTATCAGTGGATTATGTACATAGTGCAATCAATTAGAGTAATGTTTAAATAGTTTTACAAACCATGTTAGTAGTCTTTGAGAATGCTGGAACTATACACCGGCGAAAAGCTTCAGCATAATTGTAAATGTTGAATAAAATATATCTTGATTATGAACTTTTTGAAGTTATTTAATAATATATATATATATATATATATATATATATATATATATATATATATATATATATATAACGATAATAATTCAGTATGTTACATGATATATTTGTTGTTTAGTAGAATCGGCTTGCTTTAAAAAAATTTTTGTTTTTTGATAAGATGTTTCATCGTCAGAGCTAGCAGGAAATTCTCACAAAGTTTCTGAATGCACATTAGTGGGGGCAATTCCGAATTCACGTGTTACGTTTCTGTGGGAACTAGCGTTTATAGTCTATCCATTTTGGGACGGCGGGTAAAAGATTAAGTCACCGCCCGAGCTCCCAACAATAGCTTGGGTCAGGCGCTCGACGGCCGGCCGCCCGCGCTAATGAGGCGTAAAAAGCACTCCACTCCAAAATATTATCACATAAAAGTGAGCGTATTTTTTAATTTTTTATTACAGTTTTGATGTCTACGTGTGATTTCATGAAAAACTAGTCCAAACACGACGGAGTTATGTCAATTAGTAAAATTAGTGGTTACAAAAAATTGTATTTGGCCTTATTTAACTTTAACCAACCACTAATTTTACTAATTGACATAACTCCGTCGTGTTTGGACTAGTTTTTCATGAAATCACAACGTAGACATCAAAACTGTAATAAAAAATTAAAAAATACGCTTACTTTTATGTGATAATATTTTGGAGTGGAGTGCTTTTTACGCCTCATTAGCGCGGGCGGCCGGCCGCCGAGCGCCTGACCCAAGCTATTGTTGGGAGCTCGGGCGGTGACTTAATCTTTTACCCGCCGTCCCAAAATGGATAGACTATAACACTCTCTCGCAATATAAGAGGGAGGAGCAACATAGGCTAGCAATCGTAAAAATTTGTATAAAACTTTTAAATGATGTAATTGTCTAAAGTAATTAAAAACGGGAAAGGTATTTGGTGGTTATTACGTTTAGTTTGTTCTTTCAAAATTTAAGAGTGAACTGGTGTAATTAATATAAAATGTTTTAACAAAGCAACGTGAGTGTAAGTGATTGCCAAAGGTATGTTTTAACAAAGCAACGTGAGTGTAAGTGATTGCCAAAGGTATGTTTTAACAAAGCCACGTGAGTGTAAGTAATTGCCAAAGGTATGTTTTAACAAAGCCACGTGAGTGTAAGTAATTGCCAAAGGTATGTTTTAACAAAGCAACGTGAGTGTAAGTAATTGCCAAAGGTATGTTTTAACAAAGCCACGTGAGTGTAAGTAATTGCCAAAGGTATGTTTTAACAAAGCCACGTGAGTGTAAGTGATTGCCAAAGGTATGTTTTAACAAAGCAACGTGAGTGTAAGTGATTGCCAAAGGTATGTTTTAACAAAGCCACGTGAGTGTAAGTAATTGCCAAAGGTATGTTTTAACAAAGCCACGTGAGTGTAAGTAATTGCCAAAGGTATGTTTTAACAAAGCCACGTGAGTGTAAGTAATTGCCAAAGGTATGTTTCTAAATTTAATTTTTAAAAATATTTTTGGTTTTAATCAAGTCAGTAAATATAAAATACCAGAATGCATTAAAACTAGCTCTGCCTGAAAACCTATTTTAAAAGAATGTAAACTTAAATATTTTAATTTCTTAAATAATAAAGAGTAACAAGCAAATTATAAAATAAATGTAATATTTTTAATATAAAATTGTTTTGAAAATTAAATCTCTTTTATAAACATAAATGAGAATTAAACGTAACCTGTCCTTGTTAGAGCTATTCAAAGAATAAGTCTGCCTGAGTTAATAGTTAGATACAATTGTTTAGACAAATTCACCGGCTAGTCTCTGTAAGTACAAGTGGATAGAGGTAATTAAAGTTTTTTAAATATGTCAATTCACGCCATGAGACCCACTTTACAATAATCGGGGGGGGGGGGGTTTACAACGCGAGTCGACTTTCGAGGACTAATTACGTGTCCTCATCTTCGAGCATCAACTTAGACCTTAGGTGTATATATATATATATATATATATATATATATATATATATATATATATATATAGTCTATATAATATAACATGTCTACTCAAATTGTCTTTCAGGATTAATACGACTCTTAGGAAATCTATTAATACGCCCCTATTTGACTTTATAATGACTAATTTATTTTTAACCTGAGTTCAAACGGTAACATTTATAGGTAGTTACACATAATTAATTTTTAACCATCTCTAATTTTGCCGGTAGGCATCAAAACTCTTATATTTATTATTATATTAACAATTCTATTAACTGTCCCTAATTATCTTAACGCGTGTATAGGTTACTGCACCTGGTTTGAAAAATGTTGTATTTGAATGACTTATTACTGTTTAGAGAATTCATAAAAAGTTTATAAAGTTCCTAATATTTTTGACTTTAAAGAGTTGGCTTTAAATTTCAGATAAAGTTACTTATTACTTGCGTGGTTCCTGGTTTCCTTTTACTAGAAACAAATTCACTTATTTGTGACTAGAGACAGATTTCTTCAATTTCACATTCTCTAATCACTCGAAATGCTTCTATGCCGTAACTGATTAGGCTACATTTCTGTAATATCCCACTTTTTAATTCCACTCACTATTCAATTATCTACCTTATTAATTCCACTGACTATTCAATTATCTCCCTTATTATTTACACTTAATATTCAATTATCTTCCCACGTACTACTTTTCCATCTCCTTCAGTTAATATAGCTCATTACTTAATAATCTCCCTTATTTAATCTCACTTAATATTAACTTTGTGACTTTAATTTATTTGAATTTACCTTTTCTTACTAAGCAACGTATTTCTTCCTCTAATCCTGGATTTTGACTCCTTCGAGTGCTAGAGCTTGTCTCCCCCTTTCTTGAAAATTGACTGCCTTTCGTGTTTCCCTTTGGATCGTTTCCGTACGGGTTTCATCCCCTCTTCAATTTTGATTGGCTTCCTTATGGCGCTAAACATTTTTCCAGCCTATCAGAAGTTCATTCTTCAAAGCTTCCTTTTTTTCTTGGGTGGGAACTTATCAAACTTTCCCAGAGTGCAGGTGTTTGGAGGACGTGCTTTTTCTGCATTTCCAGAGATTCTTCACCGTAAATCTGCATGGTCCCTCGATGTCCAAGTAAAGCGCCTCTCCAGTGATCGAGTCACGTCTTGTTTTGCCTACAATGATAATTGTTGACGTATATGAATATTATTCATGGCTTACAGGTGCGTGCAGTAACAGTTTGTGGCCGAAAGATTTACAATAGACCACCCTTTGTTAGATAGTGACAGTGTGCTACGATCTCACAAGTTCAAATATTTTACAAACAGTTTTCATATCTTAAATAATTTCGTTATAATATATATAACTTTAAAGTTTAAAGTTTTCACACTTAACATGAACAGCATAGTGATAGTTGGTAGTATATAATGAATAAAGCCTAGAAACTAATATAATTAAAATTTATTGCTAATTGAGTCATTGAAATTAGGAAACGTAGTTTATTTTGAAAATTCATTTATCAAAAATGTTGACAAAAGTCTATAAATTAGTTATTATTTTACTACTGTCAAGTGTATATTGATGTGTTATATCGCTATTTTTGTCACGAGTGTTATATAACTTGACTGGGGTGCCAAACCCCCTTGTAAGGAAAGCTCTTCTACACCCCGGAGGGTAAAAACATTAGTTGGGACTTGGGTCTGAACTCGATCCTACGTGTGTACACAAGTTATATCCACATAATCAGATATAAATGTATCTTATATTCTCTATGTACAGATCCTCAAGGGGCTGATGGTTCCACTCGTAACATAATCCAGAAACACACTAAATGCGCATTTCGGTGGGAATAGCAATTTTATAATATTTTTGTCCTTAGTTCACGCTCGTTACCCATTACCAGTTCACTCTCCACGGTTACTACGATCACTAGATTGCATATCACGGGCGCCGTGTTTGCATACAAATTAACCACCAGCCCTCTTCCTCCTCTTGTAGTCTTCCTCTTCAGGTCATACCTATCTGACAGAAACCTCACGGTTTCTATCGAAGGCAGCTTGTTCTCCTTCAGGCCGATTCCTGCCGGCATGCCGCAGGAATCTGTACTGGGTACCCTCCTTTACCTCCTGTATACAAACGATATTCCTCTCCTCCCAGGCGTATCCCTGTTCTTATACGCGGATAACGTTGTTTTGCTGCTCCTGGAGCGTTCCTAAAGCCTGCAAGACCATCCAAATGCAACTAGACACCCTATCACCATGGCTCTGTAAATGGAGAGCAGCGGTCATCGCTGGCATGTCAGAAGCGATATGCTTCACTAGAAAACATCGGCCGCAGACAGGAGCCAACACTCTCGACGGGGGACCTATTGCATAGAGGACCTCAGTAAAGTACCTAGGCGTCTTCCTCGACAAGCGCCTTTCCTTCTCACCTCACGTTAACTCCGTCCTATGCAAAGGGATAGCTATCCGCTTTAAGTTATTCCCCCTGCTGTCCCGTCACAGTCCTCTACCTTTAAAAGTTAAATACCTCATCTATCGCATGCTCATCCGTCCTGTCATCACCTACTCCGCACCAGTCTGGTGGCTACTCTGCACCAAATCCTCCAAGAAATGTCTCGAAGCCTTCTAGGCAAGATAGCTGAGACTCATCTATAGCTTCCCCTCTTTCTCACCAGCTCCAATATCGGTCAATCCTATCATCCTCCTACCATGTCCGACTTCACACTTTCCCTCTCTGCAAAAGTCTTTAGCACAGCCGAAAGCTCCAAATACCTTCACATCCGGAACATCAGCGATATGTCTGGAAAACCCTCCCATCTACCGCACCCGTCCGAAAATACTCCTAGACCATAACACTATTTTTCAAGCCCCTCCTATCTTTTCCTTCCCTCCATTCTTCCTAAGCTATTATTACACATTTCTACACTCTTACGTCACAACATCCGTATTACACCCTTTTTTATATCGTCACTAGGAATAATAAAAAATGTCGAAACCCCTTCTCAGATAAAGCAATAACCAAAAAGCCCTGATCCCATATTACTACCTACAGCCAGTGTCGCGAGACAGATGCTGCAAAACCTCGGTAGCCACCAAACCCCCTCCTTTTTTGACTGACTGATTGTTTTAGTCTGCAGAGTACATATACACGACTGGTTACGTTGCAAATATAGAACAGATAAGATTAAGTTGTGCTCTTTTTCTGTCCACTACACTTGTTTCTTGATAAGTAAACACTATTATTTTACGTATTTTTAGTATTAGGAGGTGTTAAAAAAGAATTATTTCTAAAGAAGTTTGTTTCGTTTTCCCTAAATAAAATATAGATAGTATTGTGGAGAGCTTTTGTAATAGCATTTAAATTATTTGTTATTTTAAAAGAACGAATAGCAATATACTACACTCTTTAAAAGATAAAAAACACATAATTGGCTGAAATATATTAATAATTTAAAAATCAGTAGGAATCGTGGAATACATGTTTTAAAAACTAAAATATTATAATTTAATTTTTATATAGCGTGTGTTAAATAACACATCGTTTCATATCCTGATATCAAAAAGTAAGTGCAGACCATTTTATACAATATTTGGAGTCTCAAAAGACCAACAAAAGTTTTGATAAAAATAAGTGAATCAAGACACTGAATTCTTGATTTTTACACCATAAAGTGCTGCTTTTATTTTCTTAATAAAGCATTCAAACAGAATTTCTACTCTAGAAAAGAGGCAAGCAGTTTTTTAAATTTCTAATGGCCCATTCCCTAACCTAACTCTTCTATTTTTTGACAGACAAAAACGTCGCAAGTTGCACGCTCGGATGTCCTTGGGTTATCGATATTGATTATAAGCTCCAAGTGAAAAACAAATCTGAAAAACGACGTCACAAAGGCCTTCGCCAAAGGCTACGTAGAGAAACCTTTGTAAGCAGTTTCGTGAAGCATTTGCCGGATGTAAGAAAGCTTGTTGATAAAGAACTCTTTTTGATGTATATTGAGGCAGCTCCGTGGTTTATGTTCAGAAAACGATTTGAAAAGAATTTCTTTTGAAGTTATCAAAGGTAGTTGACATTTTTAAAAGATATGTTTTAATATGTTAAACAGCATTTTATCCTTCTCTGTTTCTCTCTCTCTCTCTCTCTCACATACACATACACACACACACACACACACACACACACACACACACACACACACACACACACACACACACACACACACACACACACACACACACACACACACACACACACACACACACACACACACACACACACACACACACACACACACACACACACACACACACACACACACACACACACACACTGACACGTCCAAATCTGACTCAGTAGCAGATTTGAGAACTAAACAAAACCTTTAAAACATTAATAATTTTTTCAAAAATAAATCAGCTGGTGGCTGTGTAACGAGCAAAGCGAGAGGTTTTCAAGGCCGCTTATCTGCTTGAGCAAAGAAACAACGGATTATCAATTTCGACGGGCTCTATATGTAAAGGAAAGATTTTTTGGTATAAGGGAATAACTTTATTTTTATTCAAAATAAAATTATATTTTTTCTATTTAAACAAAATAAATTAAAAATTAAATTATTTAATGAAAAACCACCAGAGTCTAAGTAAGCAGAAAATATAGAACAAATAGTTGCAGAAAATTCAAAACAATACAATAATTATTAACCGAAAACTAGCGAGTGTAACGAGTTTAATAAAAAAACAGTTTTAAAGGCAGCTCTATAACCGATCACTAGCCAGAGCAACGATATTAATAAAAATAGAGTTCTAAAGGCAGCTCTATAACCGATCACTAGCCAGAGCAACGATATTAATAAAAATAGAGTTCTAAAGGCAGCTCTATAACCGATCACTAGCCAGAGCAACGATATTAATAAAAATAGAGTTCTAAAGGCAGCTCTATAACCGATCACTAGCCAGAGCAACGAGATTAATACAAAGAGCTTTAAAGGCAGCTCTATAACCGATCACTAGCCAGAGCAACGATATTAATAAATAGAGTTCTAAAGGCAGCTCTATAACCGATCACTAGCCAGAGCAACGAGATTAATTAAAAGAGTTTTAAAGGCAGCTCTATAACCGATCACTAGCCGGAGCAACGATATTAATAAAAAGAGTTTTAAAGGCAGCTCTATAACCGATCACTAGCCAGAGCAACGAGATTAATAAAAAGAGTTTTAAAGGCAGCTCTATAACCGATCACTAGCCAGAGCAACGAGATTAATAAAAAGAGTTTTAAAGGCAGCTCTATAACCGATCACTAGCCAGAGCAACGATATTAATAAATAGAGTTCTAAAGGCAGCTCTATAACCGATCACTAGCCAGAGCAACGATATTAATAAATAGAGTTCTAAAGGCAGCTCTATAACCGATCACTAGCCAGAGCAACGATATTAATAAAAAGAGTTTTAAAGGCAGCTCTATAACCGATCACTAGCCAGAGCAACGATATTAATAAATAGAGTTCTAAAGGCAGCTCTATAACCGATCACTAGCCAGAGCAACGAGATTAATAAAAAGAGTTTTAAAGGCAGCTCTATAACCGATCACTAGCCAGAGCAACGATATTAATAAAAATAGAGTTCTAAAGGCAGCTCTATAACCGATCACTAGCCAGAGCAACGATATTAATAAAAATAGAGTTCTAAAGGCAGCTCTATAACCGATCACTAGCCAGAGCAACGAGATTAATACAAAGAGCTTTAAAGGCAGCTCTATAACCGATCACTAGCCAGAGCAACGATATTAATAAATAGAGTTCTAAAGGCAGCTCTATAACCGATCACTAGCCAGAGCAACGAGATTAATTAAAAGAGTTTTAAAGGCAGCTCTATAACCGATCACTAGCCGGAGCAACGATATTAATAAAAAGAGTTTTAAAGGCAGCTCTATAACCGATCACTAGCCAGAGCAACGAGATTAATAAAAAGAGTTTTAAAGGCAGCTCTATAACCGATCACTAGCCAGAGCAACGAGATTAATAAAAAGAGTTTTAAAGGCAGCTCTATAACCGATCACTAGCCAGAGCAACGATATTAATAAATAGAGTTCTAAAGGCAGCTCTATAACCGATCACTAGCCAGAGCAACGATATTAATAAATAGAGTTCTAAAGGCAGCTCTATAACCGATCACTAGCCAGAGCAACGATATTAATAAAAAGAGTTTTAAAGGCAGCTCTATAACCGATCACTAGCCAGAGCAACGATATTAATAAATAGAGTTCTAAAGGCAGCTCTATAACCGATCACTAGCCAGAGCAACGAGATTAATAAAAAGAGTTTTAAAGGCAGCTCTATAACCGATCACTAGCCAGAGCAACGAGATTAATAAAAAGAGTTTTAAAGGCAGCTCTATAACCGATCACTAGCCAGAGAAACGATATTAATAAAAAGAGTTTTAAAGACAGCTCTATAACCGATCACTAGCCAGAGCAACGAGATTAATAAAAAGAGTTTTAAAGGCAGCTCTATAACCGATCACTAGCCAGAGCAACGATATTAATAAATAGAGTTCTAAAGGCAGCTCTATAACCGATCACTAGCCAGAGCAACGAGATTAATAAAAAGAGCTTTAAAGGCAGCTCTATAACCGATCACTAGCCAGAGCAACGAGATTAATAAAAAGAGTTTTAAAGGCAGCTCTATAACCGATCACTAGCCAGAGCAACGAAATTAATAAAAAGAGTTTTAAAGGCAGCTCTATAACCGATCACTAGCCAGAGCAACGAGGTTAATAAAAAGAGTTTTAAAGGCAGCTCTATAACCGATCACTAGCCAGAGCAACGAGATTAATACAAAGAGTTTTAAAGGCAGCTCTATAACCGATCACTAGCCAGAGCAACGAGATTAATAAAAAGAGTTTTAAAGGCAGCTCTATAACCGATCACTAGCCAGAGCAACGATATTAATAAATAGAGTTCTAAAGGCAGCTCTATAACCGATCACTAGCCAGAGCAACGATATTAATAAATAGAGTTCTAAAGGCAGCTCTATAACCGATCACTAGCCAGAGCAACGATATTAATAAAAAGAGTTTTAAAGGCAGCTCTATAACCGATCACTAGCCAGAGCAACGATATTAATAAATAGAGTTCTAAAGGCAGCTCTATAACCGATCACTAGCCAGAGCAACGAGATTAATAAAAAGAGCTTTAAAGGCAGCTCTATAACCGATCACTAGCCAGAGCAACGATATTAATAAATAGAGTTCTAAAGGCAGCTCTATAACCGATCACTAGCCAGAGTAACGAGATTAATAAAAAGAGTTTTAAAGGCAGCTCTATAAACGATCACTAGCCAGAGCAACGAGATTAATAAAAAGAGTTTTAAAGGCAGCTCTATAACCGATCACTAGCCGGAGCAACGATATTAATAAAAAGAGTTTTAAAGGCAGCTCTATAACCGATCACTAGCCAGAGCAACGAGATTAATAAAAAGAGTTTTAAAGGCAGCTCTATAACCGATCACTAGCCAGAGCAACGAGATTAATAAAAAGAGTTTTAAAGGCAGCTCTATAACCGATCACTAGCCAGAGCAACGATATTAATAAATAGAGTTCTAAAGGCAGCTCTATAACCGATCACTAGCCAGAGCAACGATATTAATAAATAGAGTTCTAAAGGCAGCTCTATAACCGATCACTAGCCAGAGCAACGATATTAATAAAAAGAGTTTTAAAGGCAGCTCTATAACCGATCACTAGCCAGAGCAACGATATTAATAAAAAGAGTTTTAAAGGCAGCTCTATAACCGATCACTAGCCAGAGCAACGATATTAATAAAAAGAGTTTTAAAGGCAGCTCTATAACCGATCACTAGCCAGAGCAACGATATTAATAAAAACAGTTTTAAAGGCAGCTCTATAACCGATCACTAGCCAGAGCAACGATATTAATAAATAGAGTTCTAAAGGCAGCTCTATAACCGATCACTAGCCAGAGCAACGATATTAATAAAAAGAGTTTTAAAGGCAGCTCTATAACCGATCACTAGCCAGAGCAACGATATTAATAAAAAGAGTTTTAAAGGCAGCTCTATAAACGATCACTAGCCAGAGCAACGAGATTAATAAAAAGAGTTTTAAAGGCAGCTCTATAACCGATCACTAGCCAGAGCAACGATATTAATAAATAGAGTTCTAAAGGCAGCTCTATAACCGATCACTAGCCAGAGCAACGATATTAATAAAAAGAGTTTTAAAGGCAGCTCTATAACCGATCACTAGCCAGAGCAACGATATTAATAAAAAGAGTTTTAAAGGCAGCTCTATAACCGATCACTAGCCAGAGCAACGATATTAATAAAAACAGTTTTAAAGGCAGCTCTATAACCGATCACTAGCCAGAGCAACGATATTAATAAATAGAGTTCTAAAGGCAGCTCTATAACCGATCACTAGCCAGAGCAACGATATTAATAAAAAGAGTTTTAAAGGCAGCTCTATAACCGATCACTAGCCAGAGCAACGATATTAATAAATAGAGTTCTAAAGGCAGCTCTATAACCGATCACTAGCCAGAGCAACGATATTAATAAATAGAGTTCTAAAGGCAGCTCTATAACCGATCACTAGCCAGAGCAACGATATTAATAAAAAGAGTTTTAAAGGCAGCTCTATAACCGATCACTAGCCAGAGCAACGAGATTAATAAAAAGAGTTTTAAAGGCAGCTCTATAACCGATCACTAGCCAGAGCAACGATATTAATAAATAGAGTTCTAAAGGCAGCTCTATAACCGATCACTAGCCAGAGCAACGATATTAATAAATAGAGTTCTAAAGGCAGCTCTATAACCGATCACTAGCCAGAGCAACGATATTAATAAAAAGAGTTCTAAAGGCAGCTCTATAACCGATCACTAGCCAGAGCAACGATATTAATAAATAGAGTTCTAAAGGCAGCTCTATAACCGATCACTAGCCAGAGCAACGAGATTAATAAAAAGAGTTTTAAAGGCAGCTCTATAACCGATCACTAGCCAGAGCAACGAGATTAATAAAAAGAGTTTTAAAGGCAGCTCTATAACCGATCACTAGCCAGAGCAACGATATTAACAAAAAGAGTTTTAAAGGCAGCTCTATAACCGATCACTAGCCAGAGCAACGAATTTAATAAAAAGAGTTTTAAAGGCAGCTCTATAACCGATCACTAGCCAGAGCAACGAGATTAATACAAAGAGTTTTAAAGGCAGCTCTATAACCGATCACTAGCCAGAGCAACGATATTAATAAATAGAGTTCTAAAGGCATCTCTATAACCGATCACTAGCCAGAGCAACGAGATTAATAAAAAGAGTTTTAAAGACAGCTCTATAACCGATCACTAGCCAGAGCAACGAGATTAATAAAAAGAGTTTTAAAGGCAGCTCTATAACCGATCACTAGCCAGAGCAACGATATTAATAAAAAGAGTTTTAAAGGCAGCTCTATAACCGATCACTAGCCAGAGCAACGAGATTAATAAAAAGAGTTTTAAAGGCAGCTCTATAACCGATCACTAACCAGTGCAACGAGATTTATAAAAACAGTTTTAAAGGCAGCTCTATAACCGATCACTAGCCAAAGCAACGAGATTATTAAAAAGAGTTTTAAAGGCAGCTCTATAACCGATCACTAGCCAGAGCAACGATATTAATAAAAAGAGTTTTAAAGGCAGCTCTATAACCGATCACTAGCCAGAGCAACGAGGTTAATAAAAAGAGTTTTAAAGGCAGCTCTATAACCGATCACTAGCCAGAGCAACGATATTAATAAAAAGAGTTTTAAAGGCAGCTCTATAACCGATCACTAGCCAGAGCAACGAGATTAATACAAAGAGTTTTAAAGGCGGCTCTATAACCGATCACTAACCAGTGCAACGAGATTTATAAAAACAGTTTTAAAGGCAGCTCTATAAAGTGCAATGAGATTTCATCCTCAGGGAACATCGGAGTAGTTTTTAACCCAAGACCATTTGGAAAGAGGAGCACCACAGTAAATATTATTGGGGCAAGACAGAATTTTGTTTAAGTTTATTAAATTTTGGACAATTATTAAAGTCAGTATTCTGTAGGTAAAATTTAAATAATTTATTAAATAATAATATTGTATATATATATATATACACACATATATATATATATATATATATATATATATATATATTGTAATTTTATCTTACTTTTTGTTTAGTTAATATAAATATAAATTCTTTATTATAAAACAACAATTAATAATTTTGTTTAAGAAATAATACTTTGTTGGGCGCCAGTTAGAATTACAAATACTTGTATTTCTAACAATAAAATACTAATGACACTTCCTTAAATTCAATTTCTTTGTTTAATATTCTAGTTACACAATTTTGTTTTTTTATACAATTTCTATAATTCCTTATTTATATAAGAAAGACGAGACTCCTAACAGGTTATTCGGTGGGTGTGACAAATTAAAATTAAGTTTATGTATTTAATATTGTAATAAAAGTTTTTAAAGAAAGTGCCTAGGCTTAACGTTACTAATTTTGTTTGAATTGACAATAATACTAGTTTACAATCTGTTCTTAGAATTAGTTACTTATCTTTAGTTAATGTCTTGTCCCAATGTCTAGCATTTAAATTAATTTTAGAACCACATATTCGCCACGAGGTTTCCTGTCTTAGGCTAGTAAGTCTTCCCTTATATAAAATTTTAGCCAATCGTTTTTTTTCAGTTCCAATGTTTTCTTTTTTTTATAACATAAATTTAATTTTTTATTCACAGTTACTTAATTTCACATTCCAATTTAAACTCAACATAATTTTAATAAACAGTTAGACTTATTTTTCCATGTTGGCATTCTAACACCACCTCCCTCATGTTGCAATACCACATCTAAAATACCACTGCTTCTTTGATATTCCTCTCTCTTCCTGAACAGCTGAGTTTTTTTACACTATATGTACTAATTCTATGTTGGTTTTACAATTCAGTGGTTTAAATAAAAAAAAGTTACAATATATATATATATATATATATATATATATATATATATATATATATATATATATATATGATGAATAGTTACCATCTGGAGTACATCCGCTCATTCTGCAGTCCACAAATTAGCAGTCCCGACGTTTCGCTAGAATCTCATCCAGCATTGACGAGGTGAACCCAACAATAGTAGACTCACTCTTCTACTGTTGTTGGGTTCACCTCGTCAATGCTGGATGAGATTCTAGCGAAACGTCGGGACTGCGAATTTGTGGACTGCAGAATGAGCGGATGTACTCCAGATGGTAACTATTCATCATATTTTTCCATCCGTGAAGGAATACGTATCAGCATATATATATATATATATATAAACACATGACTTTCTTTTAAAACCATAAACAAAAATTCAATTTGTGGTGATAAAATAAGAAAAACTCACATATAGAATGCCGGTTTTAATTATCAAGATTAATATTAAAGTAATCACAACCCAATTAAAACATTGAATGTTTCAAATCATTTGTAACATAAATTAAATAAATTCAGCAAAAGTAATAGGAAGAAATAGTATAAAAATTCACCAAGAAAACCAATAAATAATAAGCAGTTATTTAACTTTTATTATATTTTGTGTCCATACCAAATATATTAAGCAACCAGGATCCATTGAAAGTAAAAGTGAAATTATTAATAAATTGGTTTTTGTAAAAATAAGATTGCAAAACAGTAATCCTTCAAGTTTATGTTTGGACGAACAGGTATAGATTAAATAAATTCATTAGGAAGTAATGTCGTCCTAATACTTCTAGAAATATATTTATAGACACAAAATTAATTTGTATAAATTGCTATCATGTTTTATTTAAATATGTATGCCATTTTATGTGTATGATTTCAAGTATAAAAACAGAAATGTTGTCAAGTAACGACAAATTATAAAGAATAGTATCAACAATATAATTGATGAACGTTTTGTCTTTGTTCTAAGAGTATTAAGTTTTATTCAAATAAAATAATAACTTGTAAAATTAAGATTTTTTATTTATAACATTTTACGAGGAGAAGATTTTACTTGTATAATTTAGTATCAATTTAATTAAATCTAGTTAGAAAAATCAATGTTTAAAGTTATTAAAACTATCCTGTGGTAATCAATGAAATAAAATTTCTGAAACTTTTCCAACCACCAAAGAGAGAAGTCAACAACTCAAATAAAGCTGGAATAAAGAAGTCGGCTAGGATCATATTTTGACCGTGGTTGGATTGGCGCGTTTCAGCTCAACAGTAGCCATCATCACCATGAATAACTAACGTGTAAAACTTATGAATGTGGTTACGTCTCATTGGGCTGAGGAACGTATTTGGGGGCAACGCCCCGTCGACGAGGAAAAGGGTTCGGCAGTGGCAACACATACACATAACAAATTCCTTCTTTATTCAAAAGGAAATTTTACCTGAGTACAATCAGTACGAAACATACATGACGTTTAATCTATCTGTATTTTCTGTCCAGCAATGTTTGTTGATATTTGTACAAACTTTTTTTACTTGCCAATTTTTTTAATTACTAATAAGTTTAATTTAGTTTGTGACATGAGATAATGATTTAAGAATAGTTCGAATACAAATGCAGAATAAATATATTTTGTGATTAGACGCGTTTCAACGACAAAGTCGTCATTCTTAGTGAATACAACTGAATTTTCCAAATGTTTGTATACAATTTTTAGATTGTAAATTATTGTAACATAAATCTACAAAGAAATGCAAGTTTATGATCGTTTTTCTTAAATAATTTTTATATTACTTCCTTTTATAAGAATTTGTACCAGTATCATGACATTTCTTCATTATACACTCGCTAGGTTTACATTTTGAAGAAAAAAACTTATCGTAAGTAATTGGTATAGTTAACCCTGATACAAATAATGTGAAACGTTTTGATTCTATTGAACTTAATAATAATAATAATATACATAAACCTTGTATATGGTAATCTCTTGTCATATATGTTTGTTTTTGATTTCTCATTGTTCTGTCTCTTGCTATTGCAATTTTACCTATGTTTGTTATACTAACTGACAAATTAACATTGAGCTTTTAAATAAAAAATGTAATGATAATTAGTGCAATGTTGTTTTTGTTTGTGTATATGCCTTTTGTAATAAGTTACGTGTCCCTTAAATAAAACTTTATGTGTAATAATGCTTGTATTTTAGTTTTCTGAATGAAATGACTAATACTCGAATTGAGAATTCTATTATATTGAGTGTATTTCTTTCTCATGCCTTGAATTTCAATTGTATTATATTATCTAAATTAATAATTATTTGTATCAACATTAATTATTCATATGTATAGGCCTGAGGATGGTACTCAATATGTTATTGAAACATCGCCACTAAATTAATAAATGACAATGGGTGACTCTCAAACCAGTCGTTTGTAGAAATTTCTACAAAAATTTCATTACATTGCTTTTAGTTTTTATGGAGTTTAGACCTATGGATTTGTTTTCTTTAACAATATAATGTTTTTTTGATAAGTCTGTAGAGATTGAACTGTTTTGTTTTTCATTTGGTTTTAAAATTTAAAGCCCATAAATTATTTTCCCGTAAAATGTAGACGGTCCCAGTCAAAATCAAGTCCAACCGATTTTGAGCGTCACATATTTTTGTAAACCTTAAAGGCAGTAGGCCTACGGCTGTATATTTATCGAGAAGGCAGTGGCTGTTTAGTTCTTTAATCTCTTCTTTTGTAATTATTTTCAATAAAACCTAAATCCTCTTGATTAAGAATAAGACTTAAATATAGTTTTAACATAACAGTTGAATTATAATTTTAGAATGTGTAGTAAAACACATCGTAAAGTAGAGAAGTTTGAAGCGTTAACGTCCATCTTTCCACCAGTTTTACCGGACAAACGGAAGCCTTCACGCAAACTGGTTCGAAGCTGTTAATAACAGTCAATGATGGAACAAAGTAATGGCCGATTGACTTATTGACGCTTGCCAGCTGCTTTGCGCTGAAATATTTTGACGTTTCGGCTTCATCCCACCTGGAGATTTATAAACAGTTTACAGTCTATGCAGCCACCGCTCATGTCCAGAACAGGGCCTGTTGTTCAATTAATAACTGTAGTGTTTCGTAAGTCTAAAGAATAATATAAACAAAAATGTTTAACGTAAATTCCGACTCAGCTCAACAAACAAGTATTAATTCCTTTTTATTAAATAAATGATTGAGTACAGTTTTCTGCCATTCCTAACGTTCCGATACTCTCCTCTGTTGACGCGTTTCGGAGTAGCTCCATTTTCAAAACTTCAATCGTACTGTATTGTACAATTGAATTAATGGCAATATGATTAAGGTTTTGAAAATGGAGTTACTCCGAAACGCGTCAACAGAGGACAGTATTGAAACGTCAGGAATGGCAGAAAACTGTACTCAAACATTTAGAAATGTTCCTAACAAAAATGAAGATGAGTATATTAATAATGTCTACTTTTTATTAAATAATTGTAAACAATATAAATAAAGTAACATAACCTATGCTTTAAAACACCTGTTCTACCACATAACCTATAACATCAAATCAGCTGTTGTATGAGCTCATATGTTACCACTTATTTTAAACCAAATGGAACGTAATATTTATATTTCATATCTTGCCCTTTTCGTAAAGATTTTCCTCCAATGTAAAACTAAAATTATTTACTTATATTTAATTAATGACAGTAATTATTACAGTAATCGCAGAATGTCAATAATGGTGGGCTTAAGCACGTCTTCAACAAGGAGTTGAGAACGAGGCTCAGCTGTGATTTGTAGCGATTTAGAACATATCTTATTTGAATTGCGGAGGGAATAGATACCTAGTTCTTGAAGAAATTACGACCATCTATCAATTTTATTTAATTATTTCTATTGGCTCACTTTCCACTTATAAACATCTTGTACCAATTTTTAATCGTTAATAAAATACGTTTTTATTCATCAAATCAAGTTCAAATAATTTGTTTAACCTATCATGTATGACAATTGATGGTAATACAGTTTGTTTCAAATATTTATTCCTTAAATTAAATTTAAAATTTTGATTTCAAATGTCGGATTTGAACTGTTGATCTACATGTTTGAAAATAAGCACTTTTACCACAGAGTTAGCTTTCCCACAGCTAAAAATTACTTCAAGATGTAGTATAAGAAATTATAAGAAAAGGTTCTTTGCAACAGTGAACCATTACAAGAGGAGGTAAATAGAATGAGAAGTTATAGACCACTCAGATTCGTAAATTATAAAAGAAAAAAACAAAGCTAATACATAGTAACAAACAAAAATCATAGTGTAACATCATATAGGCCCATTGAATATAGAGGGAAATGGAAAATTGCAAGGAAATTCGCTTTATATTTTGCCACTTGATATTGTCATATTATATATATATATATATATATATATATATATATATATATATATATGTGTGTGTGTGTGTGTGTGTGTGTGTGTGTGTGTGCGTGTGTGCGCGTGCGTGTGTTTGTACACACATATTTATTTATATTAATTGTAATTATAAAATAAAAAAATAATAAATTAAAAATTTTCTTTGTCGACTTAAGTAGGAATTGACTTTAGAAAAATTAGTTTACATTATTACTTAGTTTTATAAGATAATATGACTGCTGCTATTAGTACTAATTTTCACGGACACAAAATGATATATTTGACGCTTTGAAAAACAATGTCTTGTTACTACAGTGAAACTATATCATTAAAGTAAGAAAGTAATTTATTCAAAATAAAAACTAATTAGTTTCAATTCCCTATGGCTGAGGGTTTCCTTTGATTTTATTATACCCTACAAATTATTAAAAATTAAAGTTTTTATAATGAGCTAATTGTTTAGCAATACCGCCTTCACAATCCCGCCTCCATAGCTACTACAGCTGATATTACGTTTATGCAAACGAAGCACAGCTGCGAGTTTAGTACGACATGTGTGGCACAGGCTCAAGTGGACTTCAACCCGTTTCACGAGGGCGCATGTGTTTTACTCCTATTGTCTGCCCGCTCAATAAATATAGATACGTTTTTAAATAGACATTTATCTTGTCTAAGCTCAAGTCAGGCTTTGGCCTGTTGTGTTTTAAATTAAAACTTTATCACAGCCTTCTGAATATCTACGCAGGAAGTTGTTGAGCGTAAGAACTTCGTCGTGTGTCAAGTCAAGATCCGTTTGGCATTGTATATTAAAATGTCTTTATTTTGTATCACGTTATTCTGGTAAATGATAAATCCAGTTGAACTTTCAGGGGGGTTTTACAAAGATTTTGTTAATAAGAACAGTTATTCTCGGGGTAAAAAATAACAGAACAGCGTATCCGCTGTTTACTCTGGAATGACCAGTAATACAATTTTAGTAATAATAACATTGTATTATATCATAAATTGTGATTAATTTCTCGAAATCTTAAAATTTAAATTTCTATTTTGAGGTACACCACATCCCTTGACATGTATCCGTGGCATACATTTGGAAACCACTGGCTTAAGCAATTCACGTCATTATGAAAAGTTATTTCTTACGTTACAAATGTGTAATTCTCTCATGTGGTATTACTTTCCACTTACTTAGAATCTCAAGTCTTAATTGACTGAAAATTTTTAAAAAACTGACATTGTATCAAAAAACCTTGCTATAACTTTAAAGAGTTTATTAAACAAATAATTCAAACTAAAATATATTTTAAGGGAAGAAATACATGAACTACGTAGAATAAAACTTAAATATAATTGTTTTTTTTTTAAGTCCCACTATTAGTTCACACTCACCATATATAAAAAATAAATAAATAATATATATATATATATATGTGTATATATACATATATATATATATATATATATATATATATATATATATATATATATATATATATATAATACGTTTTCTTGCTTAATAATTTAAAACAAAATAGGTTATTCAAATACAAGAATATTTATTAATTTATATCCAAAGCTTTTCGTTGGCAAACAGTACCAACATCATCAAGAAAGAAAATTACAATAATGTAACCTATAGGCCTAAAACATCTAAAATTATACAAATTGTCAAATTTTATTTGTTGCTGTAACATTATAGCCATTGAATATAGTATCAAATTTAGAATGTATTTGTATTTGTTCTTTTATTAATTTGTTATTATTATTGTGTTTATATATTTCGAATGCTTCATATATATTCATTCTTAATCCCTTATTAATTTCTTTTATAAGTCTCATATTTTCTATATTTGGAAATTGGTGCCTATTATTAATACAATGATTTGCGAAATTTGATTTATATATTTCTGGATTAATATAGGCATTTAAATGTTCTTTATATCTTTCTTTTAATTTTTTCTTGGTTTGACCTATATATTCTTTATTACAATCTTCGCATTCTAATTCACAAACACCACCTTTTTCATGCATATTAATTGTTTTATTATTGTTATTTATTATGTTTATTATTCTGTTATTAGTTTTGTATGCAATTTTGATATTTGTATTTTTAAATAATTTGGTGATATTTTTTATTTCACGGCCTATAAATAAAAATTGTATTATATAAAAAAGTCCATATTGTATTATTATTACTATTGCAAATTAAATTATTATTTTGTTTATTAAAAATATTATAGTTAAGTTTGTCAACTGTTTTCTTTTTATAACCGTTTTCTAATGCAATTTGATAAATTATGTTTTTTTCTCTTATTTTATTTTCTTCATTCATGGGTATTTTATGCATTCTATATAATAAGTTATATAAAGCAGCCATTTTTTGATTATATGGATGATTAGAATTATTTGGTATAGTTTGGTTTGTCAAAGTTGGTTTACGGTAAATCATATATTCAAATTTTTCATTTTTTCTTATTATTGTTAAATCTAGAAAATTTATGTTGTTATTTGTTTCAATTTCATAAGTAAATTTCATTTTATTATTAATTTTATTTATTTTATCCAAAATATTTGTTAAATTTATATTATTATTCTTTGACATATACATTCCATCATCTACATAGCGAACCCAATAACCATTTTTATCATATATTTTTATAATTTCATTTATTTTATTATTTAATTGTTGTAAACTTATTTCAGATACCCGTAGCAAGACCATCTTCTTGTTTATAAATTTTGTCATTGTATGAAAAATAATTTTGATTTAATATTATTTTGAGTGTATTTAAAATTACTAATATTAATTTTTTTCATCTTTCTCGTGTTCTAATTTAGATTTTATAATTTCAAGAGTTTCTTTTATAGGTATGTTTGTATAAATATTTTTTTATATCTAATGATATTAATTTTGTATTTTCATTAATTTTAATTGCATTTAGTTTTTCAATAAGATTAATAGAATTTATGATAGTATGATTATTATTTAGTTCTATTTTATCTTTAAGAATATTTACCATAACCTTTGATATTTTATAAGATGGAGCAATTATAAAATGTATTAATGATCTTATTGGTTTATCTATTTTATGTAATTTCCCAAGTCCATTCAATATTGGAATTTTTTGATTATCATTTATATAGTTGCTAATATTATTTTTATTGAATAATTTATATGAAGATTTTACAATATTTTTTATTTTATTTTGAAATTTATTTGTAGGATCTTTATATATTTGTCAAAATTGATTATCATTTATGTATTTTTCTGTTTTTGTTATGTGCTCATTTTTATCAATAATGACAATAGCATTAATTTTATCTGCCTTTACTGTAATAAGATTATTATTTTGTAATTTTTGTTTTAAATCTTTAATTTCTGAATATTGTTTCTTATGTGTTTTATTAACTGTATTTTTTTAATCAATTTTTTAATTTTATAAGCTGCTTCGATTCTGGTATTTTCTTGTAAGCTTGTATTCATTAATTTACTAATAGCTAGTTCTGTATCTATTATAATATTATTAATATTATTATTTATGTCTGTTTTTATTGTTTTTAAGTAGTTTTATTTCATTATTATTTAATCCAGTATTTGATAGATTAACTACATTAGGGTGAAAATTATGATATTTAATTTCAGGTTCATCTTTTATTTGTTTTTCTAACTTCAAATTTTTAAGTTTTTTGTTTATTTTATTTATTTTTATATTTCTAATTTTATTTATAAATAAATTGATTTTATTATATTTTTCTTCCCATTTTATGTTATGCATAACAGAAGCTAATTTTATATGTAGCTTATATATTTCAATCGTTAAAGTATTTTTCTTTTAATACAAGTTTTTAATTTCATTCTTAACCCACAATTTTGCAGCTGGTTTACATGTTTTTTGAGCTATATTATTTTTGTTTTTTATTGTAATTTTTCGTATTTTGGATTTATATTATTTATAATACATTGCTTATTAAAGTATATATTACAGTTTGTTTTCATTAGTTGAATTTTATGTTTTTCAAATAAATTCATGTCTTTTGTTAGGGCAACATTACAATTATGAATAGAAATAATTTTAAAATTTATTAGTACAAAATAGGCTGTATTATATTGTAAATATTTGCTTCTAGTTGCATATTATAAAATATTTTTTTGATCCAGTATCAACTTGTAAAGATGAAAATCTTCAGTATAATTACTTTAGAAATGACAAAAATTATATATCAAAGCTTATATAGGTCAAACCAAGAAAAAATTAAAAGAAAGATATAAAGAACATTTAAATGCCTATATTAATCCAGAAATATATAAATCAAATTTCTCAAATCATTGTATTAATAATAAGCACCAATTTCCAAATATAGAAAATATGAGACTTATAACAGAAATTAATAAGGGATTAAGAATAAATATATATGAAGCATTCGAAATATATAAACACAATAATAATAACAAATTAATAAGAGAACAAATACAAATACATTCTAAATTTGATACTATATTCAATATGTTACAGCAACAAAATAAATTTGACAATTTGTATAAATTTAGCAACAATTCTATTTCTAATTAAACATATGTTTTAGGCCTATAGCTTACATTATTGTAAGTTTCATTCCTGATGATGTTGGTACTGTTTGCTAACGAAAAGCTTTGGAAATAAATTAATAATTATTCTTGTATTTGAATAACCTATATTCTGTTAATATATATATATATATATATATATATATATATATATATATATATATATATATATATATATATATATATATATATAAGTATATGCTGATACGTATTCCTTCACGGATGGAGAAATATGATGAATAGTTATTTTCTGGAGAACATCCGTTCAACCTGCAATGCATAAAATCGCAGTTCCGACGTTTCGCTAGAAAATCATCTAGCATTGACGAGGTGAACCCTACAACAGTTGAAGAGTGAGGCAACAGTTGCATCTCGCTCTTCAACTGTTGTTGGGTTCACCTCGTCAATGCTGGATGAGATTCTAGCGAAACGTCGTATATCTTGTTCAAAATTTCAATCGTGTAATAAAATATTTTTTATTCATTGACTCAAGTTCAATTACATTTGTTTAAACTTGTAGTGATGACACTTGAAGTTAATAGAGAATTTTCGATATTAGTTAATTAAACAAATTTAATAATTAAATAATTTTAGATTTATATGTGAGAAAAATTAATTTAATGCTATTTGTGGGAACGAAAGGGGCAAATTATGCAATATAGTTATTTTTTTCCATTTGGCTTAGAATATTTGTTAACAAGTATTGCCATAAAACAGCTGATTTTAAATTGTAGGTTATGTAGTAGAATATAACCCATATGTTATGTTACTTTATTAATATTAATTGTAATTATTTGATAAAAAAGTAACTAAAATAAGATTTTTTTTTTGTTGGCCTAAGTAGGAATTGGCTTGTTCATTATAAGTATAATTACTTGTTTGTAAGAGTTTTAGCTTTGATAATAGTCATCAACTAATGAATGGGAGAAAGGTAAATCACATTAAATACTTATTCAATTGCTTGTAATAATCGTCAGACTACTGATAATTTCACATAAATGACGTGAAATTTATTTGTAGTATTGTAATAAATCTTTTAAATATAGATGAAATGAAATACAGTTTATATGCAGATAGTAAATCCAAACTCTCGTCCCACTATTATCAAGCTTATATAATTATACTATTTAAAAAAAATGATATCTACATAGCTGAAACGTTTATATAGCTAGAAAACTGAACCATATACAAGAAAATACAATCATGACGTTATAATTTAGCAATAACAAGAACAATATCCTACGCTTTCATTTTCACGAAACGTTCGAAAATAAACAGTTTTTTTGGAAAAACGTAAGATAAAACATATTTTTAAATAATTAAAAATTACAACAAAAAAAACTTCAATCGAAAGCATTAGAAACAAACCTGTATTGGTTTCAATATACGCTTACTCCAAGGAGCAGAAACCCTCCAACCCCATTGTGTTCCCCAATATTGTTCAGGATTAATCAGAGCATGAATATCAATACCTACCCTCATCCCCTAACCAGTGTTTCTAATTTTCTTCTCCTAATCGCTGCATCCCCAGGGAACTTTATCAAATCTCTTCTAAGGGACTACAGTTGTATGACGAGAGATGTATCGGCTTTCGGTATCTATGCGTGGCATTTGCGTCACGAAAAGGTCATTTGAAGCGTAATATTTTATGGTTGCTGAGATGGTTTGGTTTTATGTTCCCATCCTTTGCGAGTAACGCACGATGGTATCTGGGTAAAGAATCCGGTTGCGATAAACTCATTCGCTATAAGTAACAGTCTGTACTAATCTTAGTATTTTTATTTACCTTCTTGCGACAAAACAATTAATTATTATTCGTATAATTATAAGAATAAATATCGTTAGGTTCTACCGCTAATAAATCTTCTATCTGTATGTTTAGTTTTATTTGGAAGAATTAAATTTCAACATACTTTTATTACTTGAAAATAATTGAAATTAAATTAACATAAAATTATTTAGAACGTAAAATTAAATTTTCAACTTTGATGAACTCTCTCTCTCTCTCTCTCTCTCTCTCTCTCTGATTATGAGTGTGTGTGTGTGTGTTTGAGTTTATATTTACATTTATATAAAGTAGGCCGAAAAAACTTATTTCATTACTTCGTAGTTGTAATATTGCAGACCAATTGCAAATTATATAGACAAAACAAAAGAAAATAAAATTATCATATTCGGTTGACATCTTCCAGTCGCGAATAGTTTCTAAAGTTTGAATAAATATGGAAAACGTCTTTTTTGTGGTCGTTTTAAAAAAATTTTGAATTAGATGTTTTCGAAATGTAATAGTTTCTACCGTCTTCAAATAGAGCCTGAAAACATTGTGTTTTAATTTAAATCAGTTAATATCTTCCAATCACTCATAAGCCAAAATATTGAAAAACTTTCAATTTCAACAGTTTTTGGTGTTTGATAAAGAATTAGTATTTGAATGTAATATCCGTAGTATTTTTCACACAAACTGATAATGAAGCAGAAATACCTCTTCGGGAGATGAGAGTTCAATTAAAATCTTATCCAATAATATGGAATCGGTATGGTGTTTCCTAGAGCGCCCCTGGGGCGATCGTATCAAGTGTTTTGCACGACTTTGGTGCGGTTACAGATTCAAATTCCCCTCATGTTAGGGACAAAATAAGAAGGGAAAAGCAAAATGTTGAGACTGAATTGTGTAGTAAATCAGACGCACTTCTACTGTTGAGTGTCTAGAAGGAAGAGAGGACGACACGTTAGTGATAGAGAAATATCATTCAAAAAGGTTTCGTGGAATTATTAAGGAAGAGTAATTACTCACTGATTCAAGAGCCCTAGTCTCTCTACGTCGGCCACGTTAGTCTAAATTCTGGAAGCTCTGAAGATATTGCCAAGTCTTTAAGTTCTCACCTTTCTGAGCGAGGTATTTCTCTAGAAAATCTAACTGTCTTAGATGTGATGCTACTAATGCCAATACAGGTTGGAAATCTGGTCTCTCTACGTCGGCCACGTTACTCCAAATTCTGGAAGCTCTGGCAAGTCTTCAAGTTCTTACCTTTCTGAGCGAGGTATTTCTCTTGAAAATCTAACTGTCTTAGATATGATGCTACTAATGCCAATACAGGTTGGAAATCTCGTCTCTCTACGTCGGCCACATTACTCCAAATTCTGGAAGCTCTGGCAAGTCTTCAAGTTCTTAGCTTTCTGAGCGAGGTATTTCTCTTGAAAATCTAACTGTCTTAGATGTGATGCTACTAATGCCAATACAGGTTGGAAATCTGGTCTCTCTACGTCGGCCACATTACTCCAAATTCTGGAGGCTCTGGCAAGTCTTCAAGTTCTTACCTTTCTGAGCGAGGTATTTCTCTTGAAAATCTAACTGTCTTAGATATGATGCTACTAATGCCAATACAGGTTGGAAATCTCGTCTCTCTACGTCGGCCACATTACTCCAAATTCTGGAAGCTCTGGCAAGTCTTCAAGTTCTTAGCTTTCTGAGCGAGGTATTTCTCTTGAAAATCTAACTGTCTTAGATGTGATGATACTAATGCCAATACAGGTTGGAAATCTAGTCTCTCTACGTCGGCCACATTACTCCAAATTCTGGAAGCTCTGGCAAGTCTTTAAGTTCTTAGCTTTCTGAGCGAGGTATTTCTCTTGAAAATCTAACTGTCTTAGATGTGATGCTACTAATGCCAATACAGGTTGGAAATCTCGTCTCTCTACGTCGGCCACATTACTCCAAATTCTGGAAGCTCTGGCAAGTCTTCAAGTTCTTAGCTTTCTGAGCGAGGTATTTCTCTTGAAAATCTAACTGTCTTAGATGTGATGATACTAATGCCAATACAGGTTGGAAATCTCGTCTCTCTACGTCGGCCACATTACTCCAAATTCTGGAAGCTCTGGCAAGTCTTCAAGTTCTTACCTTTCTGAGCGAGGTATTTCTCTTGAAAATCTAACTGTCTTAGATGTGATGATACTAATGCCAATACAGGTTGGAAATCTGGTCTCTCTACGTCGGCCACATTACTCCAAATTCTGGAAGCTCTGGCAACTCTTCAAGTTCTTACCTTTCTGAGCGAGGTATTTCTCTTGAAAATCTAACTGTCTTAGATGTGATGCTACTAATGCCAATACAGGTTGGAAATCTCGTCTCTCTACGTCGGCCACATTACTCCAAATTCTGGAAGCTCTGGCAAGTCTTCAAGTTCTTAGCTTTCTGAGCGAGGTATTTCTCTTGAAAATCTAACTGTCTTAGATGTGATGATACTAATGCCAATACAGGTTGGAAATCTAGTCTCTCTACGTCGGCCAAGTTACTCCAAATTCTGGAAGCTCTGGCAAGTCTTCAAGTTCTTAGCTTTCTGAGCGAGGTATTTCTCTTGAAAATCTAACTGTCTTAGATGTGATGCTACTAATGCCAATACAGGTTGGAAATCTCGTCTCTCTACGTCGGCCACATTACTCCAAATTCTGGAAGCTCTGGCAAGTCTTCAAGTTCTTAGCTTTCTGAGCGAGGTATTTCTCTTGAAAATCTAACTGTCTTAGATGTGATGATACTAATGCCAATACAGGTTGGAAATCTAGTCTCTCTACGTCGGCGACGTTACTCCAAATTCTGGAAGCTCTGGCAACTCTTCAAGTTCTTACCTTTCTGAGCGAGGTATTTCTCTTGAAAATCTAACTGTCTTAGATGTGATGCTACTAATGCCAATACAGGTTGGAAATCTCGTCTCTCTACGTCGGCCACATTACTCCAAATTCTGGAAGCTCTGGCAAGTCTTCAAGTTCTTAGCTTTCTGAGCGAGGTATTTCTCTTGAAAATCTAACTGTCTTAGATGTGATGATACTAATGCCAATACAGGTTGGAAATCTAGTCTCTCTACGTCGGCCAAGTTACTCCAAATTCTGGAAGCTCTGGCAAGTCTTCAAGTTCTTAGCTTTCTGAGCGAGGTATTTCTCTTGAAAATCTAACTGTCTTAGATGTGATGATACTAATGCCAATACAGGTTGGAAATCTGGTCTCTCTACGTCGGCCACATTACTCCAAATTCTGGAGGCTCTGGCAAGTCTTCAAGTTCTTACCTTTCTGAGCGAGGTATTTCTCTTGAAAATCTAACTGTCTTAGATATGATGCTACTAATGCCAATACAGGTTGGAAATCTCGTCTCTCTACGTCGGCCACATTACTCCAAATTCTGGAAGCTCTGGCAAGTCTTCAAGTTCTTAGCTTTCTGAGCGAGGTATTTCTCTTGAAAATCTAACTGTCTTAGATGTGATGATACTAATGCCAATACAGGTTGGAAATCTAGTCTCTCTACGTCGGCCACATTACTCCAAATTCTGGAAGCTCTGGCAAGTCTTCAAGTTCTTAGCTTTCTGAGCGAGGTATTTCTCTTGAAAATCTAACTGTCTTAGATGTGATGATACTAATGCCAATACAGGTTGGAAATCTCGTCTCTCTACGTCGGCCACATTACTCCAAATTCTGGAAGCTCTGGCAAGTCTTCAAGTTCTTACCTTTCTGAGCGAGGTATTTCTCTTGAAAATCTAACTGTCTTAGATGTGATGATACTAATGCCAATACAGGTTGGAAATCTGGTCTCTCTACGTCGGCCACATTACTCCAAATTCTGGAAGCTCTGGCAACTCTTCAAGTTCTTACCTTTCTGAGCGAGGTATTTCTCTTGAAAATCTAACTGTCTTAGATGTGATGATACTAATGCCAATACAGGTTGGAAATCTAGTCTCTCTACGTCGGCCAAGTTACTCCAAATTCTGGAAGCTCTGGCAAGTCTTCAAGTTCTTAGCTTTCTGAGCGAGGTATTTCTCTTGAAAATCTAACTGTCTTAGATGTGATGCTACTAATGCCAATACAGGTTGGAAATCTCGTCTCTCTACGTCGGCCACATTACTCCAAATTCTGGAAGCTCTGGCAAGTCTTCAAGTTCTTACCTTTCTGAGCGAGGTATTTCTCTTGAAAATCTAACTGTCTTAGATGTGATGATACTAATGCCAATACAGGTTGGAAATCTAGTCTCTCTACGTCGGCGACGTTACTCCAAATTCTGGAAGCTCTGGCAACTCTTCAAGTTCTTACCTTTCTGAGCGAGGTATTTCTCTTGAAAATCTAACTGTCTTAGATGTGATGCTACTAATGCCAATACAGGTTGGAAATCTCGTCTCTCTACGTCGGCCACATTACTCCAAATTCTGGAAGCTCTGGCAAGTCTTCAAGTTCTTAGCTTTCTGAGCGAGGTATTTCTCTTGAAAATCTAACTGTCTTAGATGTGATGATACTAATGCCAATACAGGTTGGAAATCTCGTCTCTCTACGTCGGCCACATTACTCCAAATTCTGGAAGCTCTGGCAAGTCTTCAAGTTCTTACCTTTCTGAGCGAGGTATTTCTCTTGAAAATCTAACTGTCTTAGATGTGATGATACTAATGCCAATACAGGTTGGAAATCTGGTCTCTCTACGTCGGCCACATTACTCCAAATTCTGGAAGCTCTGGCAACTCTTCAAGTTCTTACCTTTCTGAGCGAGGTATTTCTCTTGAAAATCTAACTGTCTTAGATGTGATGATACTAATGCCAATACAGGTTGGAAATCTAGTCTCTCTACGTCGGCCAAGTTACTCCAAATTCTGGAAGCTCTGGCAAGTCTTCAAGTTCTTAGCTTTCTGAGCGAGGTATTTCTCTTGAAAATCTAACTGTCTTAGATGTGATGCTACTAATGCCAATACAGGTTGGAAATCTCGTCTCTCTACGTCGGCCACATTACTCCAAATTCTGGAAGCTCTGGCAAGTCTTCAAGTTCTTACCTTTCTGAGCGAGGTATTTCTCTTGAAAATCTAACTGTCTTAGATGTGATGATACTAATGCCAATACAGGTTGGAAATCTAGTCTCTCTACGTCGGCGACGTTACTCCAAATTCTGGAAGCTCTGGCAACTCTTCAAGTTCTTACCTTTCTGAGCGAGGTATTTCTCTTGAAAATCTAACTGTCTTAGATGTGATGCTACTAATGCCAATACAGGTTGGAAATCTCGTCTCTCTACGTCGGCCACATTACTCCAAATTCTGGAAGCTCTGGCAAGTCTTCAAGTTCTTAGCTTTCTGAGCGAGGTATTTCTCTTGAAAATCTAACTGTCTTAGATGTGATGATACTAATGCCAATACAGGTTGGAAATCTAGTCTCTCTACGTCGGCCAAGTTACTCCAAATTCTGGAAGCTCTGGCAAGTCTTCAAGTTCTTAGCTTTCTGAGCGAGGTATTTCTCTTGAAAATCTAACTGTCTTAGATGTGATGCTACTAATGCCAATACAGGTTGGAAATCTCGTCTCTCTACGTCGGCCACATTACTCCAAATTCTGGAAGCTCTGGCAAGTCTTCAAGTTCTTACCTTTCTGAGCGAGGTATTTCTCTAGAAAATCTAACTGTCTTAGATGTGATGCTACTAATGCCAATACAGGTTGGAAATCTCGTCTCTCTACGTCGGCCACATTACTCCAAATTCTGGAAGCTCTGGCAAGTCTTCAAGTTCTTAGCTTTCTGAGCGAGGTATTTCTCTTGAAAATCTAACTGTCTTAGATGTGATGCTACTAATGCCAATACAGGTTGGAAATCTCGTCTCTCTACGTCGGCCACATTACTCCAAATTCTGGAAGCTCTGGCAAGTCTTCAAGTTCTTAGCTTTCTGAGCGAGGTATTTCTCTTGAAAATCTAACTGTCTTAGATGTGATGCTACTAATGCCAATACAGGTTGGAAATATGGTCTGGTTCTCCAAATTGAACTTTATTTAAAGAAACCTGTACAATGGGGAATTTGCCTCCTCCATTTCAATAATTTTGCATTCTGCCACGTGTTTGGGCACCTGCACGGCTAAGCAACTTGTGGCCAATTTGGGGTCATAATTTGGGGCCTAGTACTTCTAAAGGGCCAATCAGTGAACAGTTAGTTTGTTACTAAAAACTGCCGGTGGTAATGTTCCAGAAAATTGATTCTCAGATCCTACAGATAAACAGAATCGTGCTTATCAAAGGTTATTAATAGATCCTTGATATTTCGAAGCCAATAAAATCCAAGGTACTTATCACATTCGAGGTGTTTGATAAAGCAAGTAGAACTCTTAGATTGTACATAAGTGAAGAAATCCCCTAAACTGAACTTCAAGAAATAGTGTTGTTTATATTGAACATGCCGATGTGGTTTACTAACAAACCAAATAAACACTTAACATCCGGGCCGAAACGTGTTTACAAAGCAATAGAATCTAGCAGGTATTTGCTAAAACATTTACTTGCTTTTATCGACTCTGTGATAGAGCGGAATGGCTTTTCGCCCTGCCAGAATACTTGCATGACTCAAGCTGACAAGAAACACATAAGGGAGCTCTGACGTCGAAGAGTTCTGAAGGCAAGGCAGGTGGATGAAGGGAAACAGTAATAACATTCATTCCACCAAAAAGCAACTTCAATGCGCAAGAATACTCAAAAGTGATTAACTAGAGCGACTGTGGGTTATCTTCTCCCCCATTGTTGGCAGAAATCAGTGATGGTGAGATCAAATCACACATGGACAGTGATTCAATTCCTGACACACTACATTCAAGCAATTCCAAGTTCACACGCAGGATGTTGAATGATGTGTAAAACTTGTCACGGAAGCCTCAGAAAACGTTTGTGAAGCTGAATCTAGAGACGGATTTATAAGAATCACTCTGTTGTTCAGATCACTCATGTCTAACTTCAGCAGCAAATCAGCCCTCATAGTACCTAAAACAGAGAGTGTTACTTTTGGACAGGACCAACTAACGTGGGCTCTACAGTCCTTCGGCTACAAAACAGAGAGTGTTACTTTTGGACAGGACCAACTAACGTGGGCTCTACAGTCCTTCGGCTACAAAACAGAGAGTGTTACTTTTGGACAGGACCAACTAACGTGGGCTCTACAGTCCTTCGGCTACAAAACAGAGAGTGTTACTTTTGGACAGAACCAACTAACGTGGGCTCTACAGTCCTTCGGCTACAAAACAGAGAGTGTTACTTTTGGACAGGACCAACTAACGTGGGCTCTACAGTAAGTTTATAGTACCTAAAACAGAGAGTGTTACTTTTGGACAAGACCAACTATCGTGGGCTCTACAGTAAGTTTATAGTACCTAAAACAGAGAGTGTTACTTTTGGACAAGACCAACTAACGTGGGCTCTACAGTCCTTCGGCTACAAAACAGAGAGTGTTACTTTTGGACAGGACCAACTAACGTGGGCTCTACAGTCCTTCGGCTACAAAACAGAGAGTGTTACTTTTGGACAGGACCAACTAACGTGGGCTATACAGTCCTTCGGCTACAAAACAGAGAGTGTTACTTTTGGACAGGACCAACTAACGTGGGCTCTACTGTCCTTCGGCTACAAATCAGAGAGTGTTACTTTTGGACAGGACCAACTAACGTGGGCTCTACAGTCCTTCGGCTACAAAACAGAGAGTGTTACTTTTGGACAGGACCAACTAACGTGGGCTCTACAGTCCTTCGGCTACAAAACAGAGAGTGTTACTTTTGGACAGGACCAACTAACGTGGGCTCTACAGTAAGTTTATAGTACCTAAAACAGAGAGTGTTACTTTTGGACAAGACCAACTAACGTGGGCTCTACAGTAAGTTTATAGTACCTAAAACAGAGAGTGTTACTTTTGGACAAGACCAACTAACGTGGGCTCTACAGTAAGTTTATAGTACCTAAAACAGAGAGTGTTACTTTTGGACAGGACCAACTAACGTGGGCTCTACAGTAAGTTTATAGTACCTAAAACAGAGAGTGTTACTTTTGGACAGAACCAACTAACGTGGGCTCTACAGTAAGTTTATAGTACCTAAAACAGAGAGTGTTACTTTTGGACAGGACCAACTAACGTGGGCTCTACAGTAAGTTTATAGTACCTAAAACAGAGAGTGTTACTTTTGGACAGGACCAACTAACGTGGGCTCTACAGTAAGTTTATAGTACCTAAAACAGAGAGTGTTACTTTTGGACAGGACCAACTAACGTGGGCTCTACAGTAAGTTTATAGTACCTAAAACAGAGAGTGTTACTTTTGGACAGGACCAACTAACGTGGGCTCTACAGTAAGTTTATAGTACCTAAAACAGAGAGTGTTACTTTTGGACAGGACCAACTAACGTGGGCTCTGCAGTAAGTTTATTGGTAAAAATTATAACGTAACTTGAATATTTAAGCTTTTTATTACTAAACCCTTTGCTACTGTTATCCCCATTATGTTATAGCCTAACTAACTTTTCCTGTGGGCCTACTAATCTTCTATAGCACGGGGTCATTGCGCTACAGGAGTCGTTCATTTATTCACACCATAATAAAACATGTTGTTCTTATGCTCAAAAATAAAAATACTGTAACCATTGAGATAAAAATTATATTAAAGACATGAACAAGAATTCGTAAAACGTGAATTTTTCCGTATTTTAGCAAATTTTCGGGCTTATGCGCGACTGAAAGATAGCAACTGGTCTAAACCAAATTAAAACCCAAAGTTTTTAAGCTCTATTTAAAGTTGTTACAAACTATTACATTACTAAACCATCTAATTACACAATTTTGAAAAATAATCACAAAAATGAAGTTTTTTCATAATTTGTAAAACTTTAGGGCCCATGCGTGGCCGGAATATGTCAGCCGATTTTAATAATTATATTTTCTTTTGTTTCGTTAATATAATTCGCAACTTTTCCGCGCTAGTACATCTTCGAAATAAAAAATAAGGTTGTTTAACCGCACCATATATATAACAAAAATGTATTCCTGGTTTAAATAGTCAGAAAAACCAATTACTAAACGATTTTAGCCAACCACAGGGCCGGTATCTTCAAGAACTATTTATTTTAGCTCACCACAGGGCCGGTATCTTCAAGAACTATTTATTTTAGCCCACCACAGGGCCGGTATCTTCAAGAACTATTTATTTTAGCCCACCACAGGGCCGGTATCTTCAAGAACTATTTATTCTAACAATAAATACAACTAGTCTATACCTAACACAATATTGCTAAGTATATAGTTCATAAAATAGAGTTGAACTCTCGGGCTAAGGTAGGAATTGTTAATGTCACATAAGAAAGGAACCTCGACATTAAGATATAGCAATTATTATAAACTAAACTTTTATAAAATCAATTCCTACTTAGTTCCACAAAAGAAATTGTGGTTCAATTACTTTATAATTAATAAATACAACTAATATAAATAAAACAACCCAACTTATGTGTTAAATCAGCTGTTTTATACTATAACCTATAATATAAAATCAGCTGTTTTACACTATAACCTATAATATAAAATCAGCTGTTTTATGAAATTATAAGTTCCTATTCATTTTAAGCCAAGAGGGACGAAATTACTATGTATCATACTTTGTCCCTTTTATGAAAAGTTTTTCTCCTACATAAAACTAAAATAATTCAATAAATTTAATTAATAAATTAATATCTAAAGATTAATATCTAAAGGCGAGTGTTTACGTATTAATATAGGCTATAGTGTAAAAGTGTAAAATATCAGCTCAAGTTAAAGGTGAAAACAATATAAGTTTTGTTAAACAAAATTTTTCATGGTAGTTAATTTACAGTTCTGATATTATATAGACTTGTCACGGATTAAATCCTTCCGCCATGACCCAAGACTCGATACATCGATAAACACATGCGATGCGCGTATTTGAAACAGATTGAAACAACTCATCCAATTGAGTGCGAAACAGTGTAGCGGTATTTGATGGCGATTGTATGTTTTAATGCAGAGATAAAACTCCATTTTGTCCACTTTAATTTTCCCCAGACACTGTTACTGATCGTGAAATTCAGCGTTGAGGAGGGTTTTACACTTAAGACTGGCCACAAGCTTGTGCATTCTGTATAGAAAAGTACACAGCTTCACTCGAAGTCTCATGGGAGTTGGTGGATATCGTACCTCCAATGTTATCATCACCAGTCGTGTAGATATGAAGTTAAATATTAATCTGATCTACGAACGCACATTAATCCTCCGTGGTTTCGAGAGGTGAGGAGGGAGATTGGGTGGGAGATAAGGAGGGAGATTGGGTAGGAGATGGGAGGGAGATGGGATGGGAAATGAGGAAGGCGATTGGATGGGAGATAGGAGAATAGCCATTTCGAGTCATTTATGCCCAGAGTGTAGTTTCCTCTAAATATATGAGAAATGTTCATTGGCTGAGAATGTTGACTGGGTGTAATCGATCAAAGAAAGCTTGAGAGAAGCAGGGTAGAAGACCTCCTGACCTGGTATATGGTAAGCAAGTAATGCGGCCAGTTATGATTAACTGCTAGTTAATTAACTGCATTACTCTCAGAGTATACTATAAAATATTTTTCTCTAGGTTGTATAATTTACGATTGTAAAGTCTTACATTTGGAGGTGCTAAAGTTGGCAGGAGTGTATACTTATAAATGAAGGAGTAAATCTGACTGATGTTCTGCCAATGACAAATAAAGGTCAAGGACATAGTGTGAGTAAGCACAGTACAGCTCGTATGTTCAGTAAGGTCCCGAAACAGACTTGTTATTACCCGCACCATACTTGTATACAAAGCGTGGCCGGTAAATTAGCTTTTAAAGAGATTTATATCGATTATAACACGCTGCAATGGTTTGCATTAGTGAATCGATTTTAAATGATGGACAATTTACGTTTTGAATAATGAGAGAATATTTAGGAGTAAATGTCTCACAACCACTCCAGTAATGGTAAATAAATAAAGACCGACTTCATCCTTTCAATTAACATCAATAATCGTACGTTCAGTTTATCGGGCTTAAATAAGATATAACACAAAGCAGAAACATAAAATTTGAATAAATCAAAAGAGTGGAACAAAAAAGAGTGAATAAGTTAACTTATTCAACGAGTGAATAGGTTTAGAGTTTGGAACAAAAACAGATGCTTCGAAGAAAAGTTCTATATCAGTTCAGAGCAGTTTAATTTCAGTTCACAGCAGTTTTATTTCAGGTGAGAGCAGTTCATTTCAGTTGAAATCAGTTCGATTTCAATTGACAGTACTTCTATTTTAGTTCAGAGGAGTTCTTTTTCAGATGAAAGCAGTTCTACTTTAGGTAAGATAAGTTCTATTTCAGTTGAGAGTAGTTCTATTTCAGTTGAGAACACTGCTGTTTCCCACGAAATTTACCCTTTCTTACTGTTTACCTATTAACCTCACTTCCCTTATCTTCTTACTGACCAGCTCATTCTCATCTTTTTCATCTCTAATGTGACCACTCACCTAGTGTGTAAGAAAATAATGATCTACTCCCGAGGTCGTATTTTGTTACAACACCAGTATCGAGAGAGAGAGAGAGAGAGAGAGAAAGAGAGAGAGAGAGAGAGAGAGAGATCTCAGGTGAACCAACTCCTGAGTTTATATCAAATACCAATTAACCGCCGATAAGCTTTTTAGGCTGTTATCGGTGTCATGTGTCCTTTGAGAGATAATTGGCTTAAAAACTATTTTTTTTATTGAACGTTAAATTAAGTTGAATAAACACCAGCTAATTAGAAAATAAACAATTTTGTTTTTGTATCATAGAGTTTTTTTTTATATAACTCTCTCACAGGTGGTTGTCTTTAATTTTTTTAAAATTACTTTCTATTTATTATTTGTCTAAATTTAGTTTAAACTTAATGTTGACAAATGTAGTGTTTATAAACGAGCAAATCAACTGATGAGTATATAATAAACATTCACCTGCTTCTTAACTTAACATTTAATTTCTTTACTTAAACTCTTTTAATTTTAATTATTGCACATGTTTCTTATTCTTTGTAGTTTAATTTCTATTTATTTATTGATCTAAATTCAATATTACGAGTATTTCTTTTTTTTACATGATGTGTATTAATGGAATAAATAATCTGATGTAGGCATATTGAACATTTACAGTCGGTAACCTAACTTTTCTTTCATCTTGGTAGTTTAAATTTTACCACAATCTCTTTACTTACAAATAAATATTTAATTAACTTTTCTATTTTCTGTTTATATTCTGTAATTGCCTAAAAGGAAAATCTCGTATAATAATAAATTTGTTAACACACTTTTGAACTAAGTTATTTACAATTTATTATTAGTAACCGCAACTGTTGATTTGAAGGTTATAATTATTCCTTGCTTCTTATCAATTACATTATGGGTTATTTTAAATACTACTAACAATGAGCATATTTTAAATTATATGTTATATTTAGTCAAGTTTTCATTAACAATAGCTAATTATGTCTATTGCAATCTTCACATAACCTACTATAACCTAAATGCCTCTTTTTGTCTTTTAAAATAAACTATTTTCCACACATTGTCCTCAAATAATATATTATTACTTCATTTAAAGTTTCTTTGACAATTTAATTACTATTTTAACAACTCAACAAAACAAAACAATCCCTAAATCTTCTAACTCTTTTTACACCTTTTATAAACCATTTAATAACCCTAAACAAAATATAACTAATATTTAACAAAAATGTTTTTAGGATTACAACTTTGCAACTTATAAAATTTCTGTATGATTTATTATTGACTCATATTATAGATAAAACGACATTGAAAATAAATGCTACTTCAAACTCTAACCTTAATGACTTACAATGAGGGTAATCTAGATTAGTTTTGTATATAATTATTTTAAGTTGAATTAGGTAAGTAAATTTAGGATATGAAGAAACACGATCATCGTTAAAAGAAAGGAATGTAAAGAATTTTAAAAACCTGTTCAAAATGATGTAGTTGGATAATTCCCAAAAAAATATTTCCCTCTGTCTTCTCTTGCTTAAAAGTCCAATAATATAATTTAGCAGTCCCAGATCAGCCTCATTGTATTGGGTGTTGTTACTATGGTCACCCTGAGCCTACACTTCGCACAACTATTCACAATTCTATTCCATTTTTGGAATTGTAGTTTACTACTATTTAAACACAATCTTCTTGTCCGGCTCCGATGCAGAGTCCCGCTAAGCAACGCTATCTTCTTCGTCACCCAAACTATTCTTCTTCTTTTGAATTGGTGTAATACAATTGATGCTCCCTTAGTAACTACTGGTTGTTTGATCTTATTCTCTGGGATTTTCTTCATTTTAATTTCTAAGTTTTTTTTACTTTAGATGTCTTTGTTAACTTAATTTATTGAATTTTTCATTCTTCTTTAGCTAATATTTATTTTTATATTTGTACAAATGTATTTATTTTAACTTCCGCATCTTTGTCTTCCACCGACGCTTCAGACAAATACTTATCGTGGATGAACACAATTTTCCAATATGATTTCATCTGACCTGCTGTGAAGCTATGTAGGCTATAATACACAAGTTTAGACCTCGTGAATAGGCTATAGGTTTTTATCTCTTAGGCTATAGCTTCCCTAAAACTAGGTTATTATGATACAGTTTTACCTTATTAATCCATTTAATTAACCTAAATATGAATTTCTCTATAGTTAACATTGCCAAATATTTATATGAATTAAGTTCCCTATTTTAATATTTTTTCCAATTTATCTAACATAGCCTTTTTATACAATTACCACCGTTACCACCGTTTTATGGTAAATTTTGACAGTTGCATATTTCCCTTCAGAGCAGCTCTATTTCAGTTCAGAGCAGTTGTATTTCAGGTGAAACAAGTTCTATTCCTGTTGAGAGCAGTTCTATTTCACTTGAGAGAAGTTCTATTCTAGTTCAGAGCAGCTCTATTTCAGTTGAAAGAAGTTCTATTTCAGAGGAGAGCAGTTCTATTTTAGTTCATAGGAGTAAAGGTGAGCAAGTCAGCCTTATTGTTCATAGTTTTTCTACTCCAAACACCGTTTATCATTATGTTATTTCTCATTTTTACCTAATTCAATTCACCCTTTCATAGCCTTCTTTTTGCAAAGAAAAGTAACAGGTAAACTCCTGCAGCAAACAAGCTAGTTAACTCAAATCTCAAAATATATATTTTTGTTAGTAATGACTTTAAACGTCATACATGTTTCGGCAACTAAGCTGTCCTCCTCAGAGACGACTGATCACTGCTTTACGATCCGATAGAAAGTAGAAGTAATTCAGGTACCCAACATTCTCACACATCCTCTACCTGCGGATGGTATGTGTCTACCTTACTCTTAGCTATGTTTACACTCCTCTCCTACCCATTGTAGGCAACAACAGTGTTACTGTGATTGACTCAAATCTACGATTAAAATTTATTATGAATACATTTTTATATTAGGGAGTTCAATATAGATTTATATTCAACATTTAGTATAAATGTCAGTGTTATAAATGTTTTGTAATATTGAATTTATAATAAAAACAAAAGCAATAGCCTAATATTCAAGAATAGTAATATACAATTTTACTTAACATTTGAATATAACACTTGTTTACAAAGCATATGCTGCGATGTAAGCACATATGTTACATTGGTAAGCTGAGGAACTCTGCACCGTGTCAGCTTGGTGGTAAATGCGGATATTATTAAGAAGTTCTGATAATTTACAACTATTACATTCCACAAACCTTATTTCTTGTTGGATAGGAAGGTAAAGTCACACTCCTATTGTATTGGCGATAAAACTACTATGAAACTACCTTCCAATCAGTAGTGAAGGAGACCATACCTTATTCATGCAATAATTAATTTAATTAGAGGAATAGGGAAGGTGGTATAGAACAGATGAAGTACCCTTGAAGGAAACATCTCTCCCAAAGAGAACAAGTATTCTCCACAATGCATTACCTATAAATGTCCTTGCATAATCTTATCCATCTACTCTCCTACATCCCTTTAGACAGATTATCCTAAAGATAGGTTAACCTATAAACTTAGAAACATATGGATCTATCTAAAAAGCGTCATTTTTTATCCGATGCTGTAGCTCAAAATAAACTGTATGTTTTATAATCCATGTAAAACCTGGTCCTACAGTGTTGACACACACCACCGTAGGAGGATTAAATAGTGAGATTATTACTATCCAAAATAGAATTTAGAATATCCCCCCTTTAAAAGGAATTTCGACAAGTGATTCCTTTCGGGCCGGGGGCGGTGTGCATATTCACAATATAAAATATTTACCTTTTTTATATAATAAGTAGTTTATATAATAGGTTACCTGTGGTGTTCACTGGTTTCTTTGGAAAGCGCCATGCTGATCGGAAAACGTCTCCGTAGTCACCAGCTAAAACTTGAAGACACCCTTTTGTTCGACTCTCTTCTAACTTCATCCTTTTTAATTTAAATAGGGACCGGAAGATTCAGCTGTTTATTTTCGATTCGCTGCTGACTGCTGGTCTCACGCGGCAACCATTGAAACCAATACTATTTTTCGTTTACTTTTATCGAGGTTTCGGGTAATTCAAAAAAAAAAACCGTGCCAGACTTCCATAATCATAGTCCTAATCACTTTCAGATCCATCACTTTTCCGTCTTATCTATCCTACTTTGTATTTATTGAAATAATCCGATAAGCATCGTCGGTTAATATTCCCCTTGTAAAAGTTTCTTCCATTACATGTCCATCTCATACTTCAGCCTGGTTATTAAATAACATCCTAATTTTCTCTTAAACCTCCCTGCAGCTTGTGATTTACGAATTCCCCTTCTCTCCCTCGTAAGTTTACATTATCCTTGTACATAAGTCTTCCATTATTATTCCATCTCTTCTTCGTGAGTTACCTTCATAGTGGTATATTTATATATTGTATAACGGAATCCCTGTCCGTTATAAGGAGATTTTGTGTTTCTATGTATTTTAAAATTTCTTGGCTGGTTTCTCTAGTTATATTTTATATTGACGAGGTGTCGAGCAGTTTCATTGTGGGTTGTGATATGTGAGTGGCTCTATGTAATGGTGAAATTGAACTTTTCTTAGATACTCTATTTATTATTGGTGGAAATGGTTTTTCATACACATAAAATCACATAAAAAACATAGTTATTTTTTCAACGTTTAATTTAATACTAATTTAAAATAATGAAAGAAATAATAGGTATTATATAAATTATGTTTGATTGTCGTTTCTATTTATCATCTTCACGAACTTTTCTTCAGGGGAATTACATCGTAGCGACATTTCCTTTTAATATTCAATATTACACATTTTTATATTGGCGTCTACCTTTATTGCGTTGAAAAATGTAAAATTATTCAGTTTCTATTAACGGGACAAACTGTTTTAGCGCAGAGTTCAGGGATTCAATTTTCAGGCGGCTTGGACGTCATGAATAAACCATGGCTAAAGCTTAGGCGGTTGAATATTGAGAAACTGGATTAGCAAACAACTCCTGCATTTATGCTTTGAAGCAGTTTATCTCAATATATTCCTAACTCATATATATATATATATATATATATATATATATATATATATATATATATATATATATATGATGAATGGTTATTATCTGGAGTACATCCGTTCATTCTGCAGTCCATAAATTCGCAGTTCCGATGTTTCGCTAGAATCTCATCCAGCATTGACGAGTTGAACCCAACAGCAGTAGAAGAGCGAGTATATATATATATATATATATATATATATATATATATATATATATATATATATATAAATTACATGATTCCCACTGGATTTGTAAATTATAGAGATAAAATATTTTTAGTAATGTTAAAAAAAATAGAATGAAAAAAATAAAAAAACTAAATAAAGAGGTTGACAATTATTATTAAATCTTTAGAGCGAGTGGTAAGATAACGTCAGGAAAAATCTTGCAAAGTTTTGATTAAGAGACTGTAACGCCCTACTGACTTTTTCTCCAACTCACTCCCTTACTTCTAAATTACTTTTTATGTTATGAATTTTTTTAATTTTTGTTATTTTTATCTCGCTTAAACTCACTTCCATTTGTCGTTTACTGGCCAGCTCCTTATCTTCTTTCCTCTCCCTGAGTTACCAACAAACCTAGTCCGTAAGAAAGTAATGATATATCTTTCGAAGTCGTATTTTATTACAACACCTGTATTACAAAAGATAGTCATATAAGGTGAACAAACTCCTGAAATTTCCAAAAAACCAATTAACCACCGATAAGCCATTCATGCCCTTATTGGTATCATGGATCCTTTGAGAGACACTCTGGCTTGAATACTATATTTGAATCCTGTATTAGTGAATTTTAAATTAAATTAAATAATAAATATCTAATTCCAAAATAACAACTTTTGATTTGAATCTTATTAATGATTTAATTTACCGGTAACTATTATGAAACTATTTTGGTAAATAGTTTTTTAGTCAAACACTCCGAATAATAGTGATGACTTTAGGCACAAGCTCTTGGAAACCAGCCACAAAGTGGAGGAGGAGATCTCTGTCTGCAAGCAAGAAAAATGGGCCGAGCTGTGCAGTAGGCTAGACCCGAGAAAAGGACATCGCAATAGTGGAACTTGATTAGGATTCTAAATAACTCCAGCAATCCAATACAGGGGCCCCTTCATTCAAATGTCCTCTGAATTGATGGTAAACATGCTAGAACTAATAAAAAATCAGCAAACATGCTTACGATGCAATATTAAATAGAAAGCAAATTAAGCTTCACAGCAGAAAACATGTCATAATATAAATTATACAAATCAGTTATTAGAAATAACAGAAAAATAACTGATTACATTTTCACCTCCAGTTTTACTCTTGAAGAACTGGAATCCGATTTTCACCGCTTAGATTTTAAAAAAAGTCCCCAGGACATGATGTCATCTTCGAGCAAATGATCATTCACTTTGGTGAAAATGCAAAGAGAATCCTCCTTAAAATAATAATTGTCTCTTGGCGCACTGGCAAATTGTCCAACATCTGAAAGAATTCTATTACCATCCCAATCCCTGAGCCAGAAAAGTACTAACTGTAAAAGTTATAGAGCTATCTCTCGAACCTGAACCCTCTGTAAACTTATGGAACGTATTATCCACTGTCTACTAATGGACTTACTTGTAGAACACAATCTACTCCATTCCTGCGAAAGAGCCTTTCGAGCAAAACATAGCACTGTGGATCAGCTGTTTTACCTGAGTCAATCAATAATCGATGGTCTCCAGCAAATACCTCAGAGAAAAACTGTAGTGGTATTTTTGGATCTATCTGAGGCTTTTTACTGTGTCTGGCTGCAAAAACCTGTGAGCATTATTTACAGCACTGGGATAGTGGGCAATGCACTGATATGATCAACGATTTTCCCAGAAGTAGGAAGCTCTCTGTAAAGTTCAATGGCGTATGCTCGAAATTGTGTACATTTATGGGCTGGAGTACTTCATGGGTTTAGTCCTTAGTCCTCTTTTGCTTCTAGTTTACATGAACACAACCCACGCCCATATTTTATCAGATACCAAAATTGCTTGCTACGCCCATGACATTCCAATCTGGATCACGCACAGAGATTTTACAGTATCTGAAGTGGCCTTAAACGATATACTGAAGAATATTGCCTAATGGGCTGAGGATCTTAAACTATGTACCAACATTGACAAGACCAGCTAGTGTGTCTTTTATACAGACAGAAAATATAGAAGCACCTTTAATATTGGTATCAAAATCAAAGAGTCCCACATCAAAAGAATAGATTTTCTTACTTGCCTTGGCGTTACTCTGGATCATAAACTTTGCTTCACAAGGCACGTCAAAAACACTGGTAACAAAGCCCTGTGAAAGGTAAACTTTCTAGGAAAACTGTGTGGAACTACGTGAGGATCAAGATCTGCTACTGCAAAAAGCAAATATTGCATCACAATTAGACCCGTGCTTGAGTACGCCACCCTGATTTGGAATCCGAGTTCTGCATGTTCGAAAATAGACTAGGTCCAGCACAGAGAGTCAAAAATTACTATAGGCAAAGTTTCTTCAATCAATAATCAAAAGGCTAAACAAGAATGTGGCTTTCCTACTCTTGAGAGCAGACACAGACTTTCCCCAATCAAATTCACCAATAGAATCGGCAGTAATAACTTGGATCATATCTCAACCAGGGTATTCAATGAATGGAAAGACTCATCCAAACTAAAAAGTTCCTCTACTCTCCAGCTTGAGCGAAACATCAGAAGAAGAATCAATTTGGAACATTCCTCACCACTATTTTTTTCAGGAACTCCTATTAGAAAACCCCTAGAAAACCCTCAAGAGAACCCCCACGAGGACTTGCTTTAACCTATTGCAGCCTTTGCTAAAAACAAAGATCCAACTATTCTTAAACAAAAAGGCCTTGAAATTATTGAAAAGCTCTCCCAGGGTAACTGGGGAATAGCATATACTGATGGTTCCTCAGATAAACGCCTCTATAAGGGAGGTGCAGGCATCTTATTTTTTATTCCCGATGGAAATAAACACTAGTACAGAAAGAATACAGGCCTGATTACCTGAAATTTCCCCAGCGAGCTTTGGGCGATTAAGGAAGCTGTAATTCTCTATCTAAATGACTCCATTGCTACAGGTCTACAGACGGGATAGTTATTTTCTCTGACTGTAAATCGGCCTCAAGAGTAATAACAAACGGAGACAAAAACATCACCTCTGCGATAAATATGCACTGCTTGAGAGTCTGCTCTGTAAAGGGAAATCATGTCATCTAAAATGGATCCCTGCATACGTAAATATTGAAGGCAATGAGTGTGCCGAATCACTGCCCGAAGACGCACGTGAAAACGATAAACCAGGTACACCAGACTTCTTCCTCAACCAAATTTCACTTTTATATTGTATCCAATTAATTTCTGGTCCTTATTCGTCCTAGTCTTTCGTCAACGTTTGGGTCAGCCATCTTGCCATAACTCTATAAACGCTTTCGCAGATGTATGCATTCAATTTGGCTTTCAAGGCCCTGCTGTGAGACTATGTCTACTACGAAACTTGAGACCTCGTGAACGAGGCTAGCTTTTAAGCTTCAACTTTATGCCTAAACTAGGCTATTTGTTAACATTTCAACTCATTAATCTATTTATTTGGCCTGAATATAAATTTCTTGTTAGTTTAATATTACTTCATTAATTTATTATTATTATTTATTGAAAATTATTTAGCTAAATTAAATTTAATCGAGTTTGTTTAACATGGGCTTCTAGTCAATTACCAAATTTCTTGCAATGGTCATTTTGGTCATTGGAAACTGTATCCACACCACTGTAATTATGCTCGCTCTTTCGGTTGCATCGCTCTTACGTATTAACCAAAATAGCAGTCTGGCCTTCGCTTATCTGACTATATGTTGCCATTCCTAACTAGTCAGTTTTTGTCGAGGGTACTCAGATATATTTCACCCTTTGACGTTGTCTTCAAACCCCTTAATCAAGGATCATTGTTTTACAACACCCAGCGGGGAGTGTAATCGATATATTTTGTCATACTCTCGTCAGGGAAATTGATCAGATGTCCAGACTCTCACAGTATTCCAACCCTAGAGTTAATTCCGTTGCAGCATTATTAAGTTTAGATATTACTCACGCCCTAACTTCAGAATTCTAAACTTGACCTATTGAGCAAAATGCATAATTTAATTTAAGGTATAAGTTGAAATTTGTTGTAATAAAACTAAAATTTGTTTATATCGTAGGTACTTAGAAAAGCGACTCGTCCACGGCCTAATTTCAAACCATGTTCTTGCACGACCATTTCTTATCGCAGTACGTGCACACACACACACACACAACGGTAATCAGAAACATTCGACTTCTTCCTCCATACTGGTGGGATCCGAGACAAAACTCTCACAATAACCATGGAAATTTACATTTTGTTTACTACCTTATTCTTCTACTCACCAGGTGGTGTTATTGGTAGACACCTGTGTATGGCTCCGGTAGAGAGTAGGTCGCAACCTTGCATACACGAACCTGTATCACCTCCCTTACATCCTGTACCAAAGAGTATTATGACCATAAAGTATGCCTACTAATTTTCATAATTATTTCCTGCCATTTTGGACATACTTACTGTCTGACCGAATTATAACTAAACACAAAAATACAAGATGCACAATAAACATTACCATTGAACCATTACCTCTCCAATTGCTCACTTGAAATCGTTACTATCTAGTTATTATCGTAGCAACAACATAAACAGTACTGAAACAGTTGTAAGATTTTATTTGATTTAATTTAAATTCACTTACCCAGTTGTATAAAACACATAGGCTATAAGTAAACAAGCTAAGTCGGTTATATTCAGTTATAAAGATGGCCATATGACCGTTCAATTTGAGGCAACACTTGTATTGTTCGTGAAGGTTTTGTATCGTTCGTGAAGGTTTTGTATCGTTCGTGAAGGTTTTGTATCGTTCGTGAAGGTTTTGTATCGTTCGTGAAGGTTTTGTATCATTTCGATGAAGAGGGGTTGTTTCATGCTCTTTGTGCACTTGGTTATTTTGGACAATGGTGGTTGGTGAGTCATCCTGGAAAATCGTCTCATCATTCCTCAGACGAAGTGTGGGTAGGGAATGTTGTTCTATGGGAGATAAGGAGGTTGCCGAAAGTCCCTTGAAGGAAAGGAATGTTGTCTAAGGCAGTGGGGATGGTTGCGCCATCTTGCTGGAACAACTGTGAACGAAAAGACAGGTTTCAGACACTACAAAATCTCATAGGATATCCAATAAAACGACCAAGTATGACCCTTTATCGGCCACTCTACTGCAGCTGATTCAGTTTCAGTACTGTTTATTTTGGCATCTACGGTATATGCTTTCAGAAACGTCTCAAATTTTGATAGAACATGTGAGACGTGTAAGTGTCTCCCGGAAGTGTAACTCAATATTTCTAATAATTTTATGTTGTTCTGCGTCACAAACCGAGTTCCCCCAACGTTTTATGTTTAATTAGTATAATTACATAAAATTCTTCCATTCATATTAATATTCTGTTTTCACTACTAAATTCCGGAATCATATTAAATTTTTAAAGAACCCTTACATAATGTTTCGGACGGACATGCATTTACTGTGTTTATTTTCGTTCACAACTATCCTTATATTTTTCACCATGATTGTTTTCAGTTACAATTAATTCTCTG